>JALLBI010000009.1:0-30494 GCA_036940125.1 Mediolabrus comicus
ATAATCTATTTTAGTCGTTTCTCGCAATGGCAAAAAAACTTCAAGTTGCACCTTGAAAATCACTGACATCTCGGGTTCGCCGAATTCGTGACATTGCTTGACAATGGCAACACGTCGCTCCTATAGCTACTAAGTACTCTCTTCATATGGTAGACAACGGCCGCCTACGCCTATATAACGAGGGGAGATTGCATACAGAAGAGAGAGATTATATAGCATATATAGAAAAAGAAAGAGATGAGTCCGAACAATTCAACTTCCAAGATGGACACACCGCCGTCCTCACCACCAAGATGCAATACTAACAACAGCAGCAGCACGACCACCGGTCTAACATCCCCCTTTTCCAAACTCTCTCCACCACCATCACCATCCAAAGAAGCAATAATATCAACCAACGAATCAGGACAACCACCATCCACACCACAAGTAAATTCCTATCAGGTTACTAAAATTTCCGAGGCACGTAAACGTGTAAAATCTTCATTTGTCAATTCGCCATTGTTGAATGGTGGCACCTCTGCCAACGGTAGTAACAACAACAGTAGTGGAGGAGGAGTAGTGGAATATATATTTCCAAGATTTGACAAGGATGAATTACAACTTGGACAAATATTAGGTTGTGGTGGTTTTGGATTGGTTTTAGAGGTGAAAGGTTTTCAACCATTAGATAATAAATTGTTGAATAATGGTGGTGAAAATGTGGATAATGTCGGTGGTGGTGATGTGGGTAAAAATGGAGGCGAGGAACACAGCAAAAACAACAACAGCAGTCCGTGTAGAATAAAAAGTCGATCATTTGACATTGACGAAATATCTTCTCATAAGAATAGACGTAAAAGTCCAGTAAGACGGAAAAAATTAATGAGAACAAAGGCATTATCATGGACTCATCATGGACGGGTCTTATCACGTGGTAGTAATGGTGGTGGAAATAATAGAGGGGTTACTAGAGATGTTTCACATTTCTTTCATCGGCATAAAGAGAAGGAGGGTACTGATGATAAAGAGGAAGGTGGTGAAAATGATGCTGTTGTGTCCAAAGAAAATGTTTCTAAAGACAACGACAATGAGCAACAACCTCTTGGAGCATCTAATGATAACAATAATGATGCCATTCAAGAATCTACTGTTGGTGATGACACTTCCAAAGGAGGAGTTGATGAAGGAAAAATGGGCGGAACAGGAACAGCAACAGCAACAGAAGCAACAGGTGATGTCCCATCACCACCATCTCCTACAAAAAAACGTGTACGACAAGTATCACGTAATTTCTCATTACAAGCATGGAGGGATAGTGATCCGGGTAATGAGGGGGATGATGCCATTTCCGAGGAAGAGATGGCACAGTACAAGTCTGAATATAGTATCCGAAGTGCTGCTGTTGCTGCTAGATGTGGTTCTGGTGGCACGGATCATAGTGGTGTTGGTGGGACAGAACATAGTGGTGCTTCTGTGGATGTTAATGGGCAACAACAACAACAAGAAGCAGCACAAGAAAGTTGTAATGAAGTGGAGTGTTTGGTGAATGTGGTAGGAGATGCTTGTGCAAGAACAACGATTGGGTTGTCAACTGTGTTGGAAAGATCGGAAGTACATAGTCAGTTTGATGTATATGAAACTGGAGTGTCTGCTCCTGCTGCTGAACGTGACGCTACTGGGAGTGCCAACGATGACGCTACCGGCGAACAGCAGCAGCAACAACAACAGAATACTACACAACGAAGACGCATAGTCTTCTTCCAACCCAAGGATGAACTCCGGGGCATACAACAAGACAAACAATACATTTTCGAAAATGCCACAACCAACACCGGTGAATCAAGGTATGCCATCAAAATTATACAACCGGACATAGTTCAGAATGATTTCAAAAAGTTTTTACAGGCTGCGATGGATATGGCTACCGAAACATACTTTTTGAGTGTGCTATCACACCCTAATATACTCAAGATGCGTGCCGTCGGTCAAGGTGATATGTTTAGTCCAGATTACTTTTTGGTATTGGATCGATTGTATGATACGTTGTTAGATAAGATTGAGGGTTCATGGAAGGAACAGTATGAACATTTGGAAAATAGTTTCTTTGTTTGGAATCGTACACGTAAGATGAAGATGCTTTGGGCGGAAAGGATGGGTGTGATGAGAGATATTGCTGGTGCTCTGGGGTATATGCATGATTTGAGAATTATTTATCGTGATATTGTGAGTATTTTGTGTTATATATGATCTGTCCTGTGCCTTTTCTTTGTTTTCATTTCCATTGTCAAGACAAACAAACACTCATCACTGCAACTTATTTTCTATAGAAACCTGAAAATATAGGTTTTGATAGTAAAGGTGTCGTCAAACTATTTGACTTTGGTCTAGCAAAGGAGGTTCGGAAAGAAGACGAAAGTCCAAATGGTACATACAAACTCACTGCAGAGACTGGATCGCTCCGTTATATGGCACCCGAGGTGGGTAACAAATGGCCCTACAACTTTTTGGCAGACTCATACTCGTTTGGTATAATGTTATGGGAAGTTGCTGCACTAGATAGACCATTTGCGATGTACACCCCGAATGAGATTCGTGATATGGTAATGAAGTGGGGTGAGAGACCGAAGGTGAAGGATGTTTGGCCAGATCGTGTGAAGGAATTGATGACAAGTGCCTGGGATTCAAGTTTTAGGAAAAGACCTACGATGGATGGCTTTCGTGTTGCTTTGGATAAGGAGGTATCTGAGTCATTGCACAATGCTTGAAGGATTACATATGGAAGTAAGAGTAGTGGTAGCTATTGCAATTAGGAGATTAGTTTTTCTCAATGAAAGACAGCAGGTAAAAATAAGTTATTAGGAAGATATGAGCAAATAAGAGGAGAGTTTTGTTCAGAGTTTTAGTATTGTAGTTTTTCCTTTTCTTCGTAAACAATCCTAAGGGCAAAAGCCTGGTCTTGAGCATGCGCTGGGAGAAAGACCTTCATATCTGGTACCATACAACAATGCTCTCTGTCTAGATAATTCCAGTACTTCTCCTCGATTTGTAGAGGAACGCGATTGTTGCATCATGGCACGTCGCTCTTGAATACGTCGTTTGCGTTCTTCTAGACATGTTTGATCACAAGAAGGTGCAGTATTGGAACGACCAGACTCATCATTTGGCAAAGAAGATGACGTTGTTGATGATGGTATGGAGTTGTTGTTGTTTTCTGATGTATCTTCTGCAGCACAAGCAGATTCAACAAACCAAGGACGATGTTTCATCTGTCTATAATACGATTCATTGCTTTCAACATTTTCGATCTTATCATAAAAGCCATCCCTATCAAGAAGTGCCAAGTCTACATTTGTTCCAGTAGATGGAAGTAGTGACGAATCATAAATGTCACGTACATATGCTCTCTGCATCCGTTTTCTATGTAGTCCATCAGCATCTTCCACATCAGCCATCAATGTTTCACCATCGATAGACAAAAGCTCGTCTGCATCTACATGATCGACAATTAAAATGCCTTTATCATGATCCATCTCATGCTGTGCACAGCGTGCTAACTCTCCAGTTAGTGTAATTTGTTTCGTTTCTCCACACCGATCATTCCCATTATCAGTAAGAAGAAGAAGTGTCTCGTACTCAATTGTTACTTCTGCATCACGTAACAATGTCGCCTTGAATTCTGGTGGTAAGACCAAACATTCTTCTGTCCATACTATCATTTCCGATTCTGGTGATCGATGGATGATTCGTGGATTGACAAGAAAAATACCAGAAGAACCAGTAGAATGTTCCCTTTTCTGTCGACGTGACGTAGTAGAGGTCCCCACTCCATCAATATAAATCAAACTAGCATCAATCCCACATTGCTGTGCGGCTAAACCAACTGCACCCTCTTTTCTAGCTGTATTTTGTAATGTCTTGGCAATGAATTGTAATTTGTGTACTTGATCTGGATTGTTGAAAATAGAGTTAGGAATTGGTGATGTTGCACTGCGTAATATCGGATCCGGCCATCTTGCCATATCAAAAGTGGTTGTTGTTATCGTTGATGATGATGATGATGGTTGTTGTTGGATTGAAAATCGAGTATATGCTTCCGCTAAAGAGAGTGGACCAGGTAATGCAGTTCCTCTCCAATTGGGTAGGAGTGGATTGTAATAATTTTGTAGTCGAGGATCATGTATTCCGCGGATTGATGGGCCCTTTTCATTATTGACGTCGACAGTAGTAGTAGTAGCATAGGATGGCATGGGATGATAAACTGATAGTAAACAGCCAACTAACAGTGACCTCCTCTGATGATCATCTACTACTTGTTCATCAGGAAGATGATGAGAGAGCGACGATGCTAGACTACTATCGTCTCGTTGCTGCTGCTTATGAGCAAACGAAGGCCGGCCGCCCCGGCGAGCAAGATTGTGCCACTGCTGGACGACGATGAAGGCATCCGTTATGGTGGACACTGTCCATATCAACAGCGATGTTGACGACTTCATCTTTGCCTTTTATTTGCCATCAACTTCTTTTGCTTTTTTTTTTTTGCTTCAAAAGCCCAACAAGAGAAGTCTCCCCCTTGTTTTACAAGACGTTTCCCTTTGTTTGCAAGACGTGCCTCTTTTCTTCACAAGACGTGTCCATTTCGAGCAAAATCCTCCAATTATCATCAACCACAGTTCAAACATCAAACAAGTCGCATTAAACTCATAAACACAATCGTTAAGTTACTTCTATCTGTTTGGGTTGTTTTCATAAACACTAATACTGTGTGGTATTGTCCCAAGGTTGCCTTACTCTAGGCCTTTCTCTCACGCAACTCGNCAAGGACGTCACCCAACACAACAGCGATTCCGACCGCTGCAAAGGCAGACGCGAACACGAATAGTCCATTCTTACTTCCAGACGAAGTATCATTCGCAGCTGCATCAGCATAATCCGCTGCCGCTGCAGCGGCATCAGCATTTTCCGCTGCTCCTGCTGCTGCTCTAGCGACTACTTCGTTCAACAACTCATCATACATGGCAGCCGTATCCTCGTCGGGTTTCTTGAGATGAGCGCATGCAACGAGATCTTCCTGGAGATCGTAGAAAAAAGCAACGAGGGTATAGTTCGAATCGGCTCCAGTGATAAAATCGTTCAAAACGGGCATTTCGTCATCTTCAATTTGAGTAACACGTTGGATGTGCCACCCATCAGCTCCAGGTGTATCGGTAGAAATGAGGCGTTCCTCTGAAACCTGGGTAATCAAGGCATTCTTGAGGGCTTCGTCAGAACATTCCTTAGACTTCGTAAAGCCGAGACGGAACTCTTCAGCGTACGTCACATTAGTTGCGAAAAAGTCGGACGATTCGTTGGTATCCGGGTTGCCGAAAGTCCCCATTACGACTTGATTCTCCTTGCCTGTTCCAACCTCTTCTAGGTTACGCCTGCCAGTGTTGGTTGTGGCTGTTCCTGAGTACGTTGATTGTAACTATTGAAGTGTTCGACGCATGGATAATGTATTTGATAGTCGTGTCAAAAATGAACAAGAAATGAAAGTAGAATGGTGAGTATTCTTATTATTGATGCACAGAACCGTGCATGACGATGAATATTGGACTTCCTACAAAGATGAGCATATAAACACGGATACACAAACTTGAAACTTACATACTATGAGATGAACCGAGTATGCATAAGAAATCCAATTGAAAGTCATGTCGATAATGAACAAGAAATCAAAGTAGAATGGTGAGTGTATTCATATTATAATGAAACATAGAACAGTGTCAGTGTAAACACAGACGGAGGAGGAAGTCATTGACAAAGATGAGCATATCATAAACACGGATACACAAACTTGAAACTTACAGGCTGTGAGATGAACCGAGTATGTATAAGAATATGAAATCCAATTGATAGTCATGTCAGAAATGAACAAGAAGTCAAAGTAGAATGGTGAGTATTCATATTATAATGAAACATAGACCAATGTAAGCAGACGCAGGAGGAAGTCATTGACAAAGATGAGCATAAACACGGATACACGAACTTGAAACTTACACACTATGAGATGTGAACCGAGTATGCATAGGAAACCCGTTTGATAGTCATGTCAGATATGAACAAGAAGTCAAAGTAGAATGGTGAGTGTATTCACATATTATAATGAAACCACATAGAAATAGAACAGTGTCAGTGTGAACGCAGACGCAGGAGGAAGTCATTGACAAAGATGAGCATAAACACGGAAACACAAACTTGAAACTTACACACTATGAGATGAAATGTGAGTATGTATAAGAAATCCAATTGATAGTCATGTCGAAAATGAACAAGAAGTCAAAGCAGAATCATGAGTATTCAGATTAGATTGACAAACAGAACAGTGTATACGCAGACGCAGGAAGAAGTCATTGACAAAGATATAAGCATATAAACACGGAAACACAAACTTGAAACTTACATACTATGAGATGTAAACCGTGTTTGTGCATGGAGAATCCAATTGATAGTCATGTCAAAAATGAACAAGAAGTCAAAGTAATATGTGGTGAGTATTCATATTAGATTGACAAACAGAACAGCGTATACGCAGACGAGGAGGAAGTCATTTTCACAAAGATGAGCATATAAACACGGATACACAAACTAGAAACTTACAATCTATGAGATGTGAACCGAGTGTGTGCATTGAGAGTCCATTTGATAGTCGTGTCAAAAATGAACAAGTCAAAGTAGAATTATAGAATGGTGAGTATCATATTATAATGAAACATAGACAAGTGTAAGCAGACACAGGAGGAATTCATTGACAAAGATAAGCATATAAACACAGATACACAAACTTGAACTTACTCCAACATTGACCAACACATCGCTAGATAGTGAAAAAGGACCAACCATGTCGACGTGGCCTGACATCACGACAGTGCGATGGGGTAAACGACCATCGAATGAAACTAAGGTTTCCTCCACAATGGGAATACAAAGCTCGCCATCCATAGTGTCAAAGTAGGCATCTTCGTTTGTGTTACTAAAGAGCAAGCCAACTTGTAGAGGACGTTTCTTGGTTAACTTTTTACATTTTTGGGTGACATCCCTCTCGCAATCGGTATGCCATGGTGATGTTCCAGTGAGCCGCAACGTTTGCACTTGGCTAACTACATCCATAGCTGCATTGACATTATCACGGCCTACCTTCTCTTTAATTCGCCCCAATAGAGCAGGAGAGAGGGATGCAGCGCCGTAAGCACGGGTGAGACCTTGACGTCCATAAAGTCGCCCGAGCCCATCAATAGAGTTCGCTTGTGCTGCGTTGACATCAATCTCATAATTTGATGCTGGAAAGAGATTGATTCCACCCAAAGGGGTGACAATAGATCGAGCTGCTGCTCCTGGTGTGAGGGCAGAGACTACTGCGGTGATGATGATGATGACTGTGGACAGTAGTTTCATGGTGCTACCTCTGGTAATGGTAGTTGTTGTTGATGTTGTGGCACGGGCAACAGTTCTTGCGTTTTTGTACTAATTCCTATGTACCTCTATATCCAAAATCACAAGAATTTCACACTTGTAAATATCGAGAATGAAAAGTGAGAACGAAGTCAGATCCAAAGCCTCTGGATGAAGATAGAGTTCAATCTTTCCTCCCACTTTATTATTGAAAGAATAACACTTGAGAATATAAAAAAAGCAAATTTATTATTTATCAAGATGTAATAGAATCATATCAATAAATGTCCCCTCCACTGAATCTTCCATATCTTCCAACAATCGTTGTTGTTGTATTGCCATTCGTTGGAATAGTCCATATTGATGTTGTTGCTGCTGTTGTTGTTGTTGTTGGTTTGATCTTGATATAAAGTTGTTCAATTCTTTCTCTTTGGCATTCCTATCATCACCATTGGCAGCATTGTCATATTCACTCTTACCACCACCACCACTACTACTATTGTTGTTGTCACTGCTACTAACACAGGTACCCATCCTCCAAGAATGTATACCAAACTTTTTACATATTTCCTCCATTTTTACTGATAATTTCATCCATTCTTTTGGTGAATATTCAGTAATGGCTATGTCGGCATAGGTTAGTATGATGATTATTGTGTTGTGATGTTGTATTGAATGATTGTTCCTGCTTTTGTTGTTGCTACCATCATTATTCACAGCAGCACCATTTACACCAACACCATTCAAACTATAACCACCATCACCCCTCCTAACAAACTGTATCCAATGTGCAATCTGCCCCTCCAATAAATCCAATTCTTCCCAATACCATTCACCACGACTATCGCTTCTAATGGAAGATTGAGTATTGTACGAAGCATGTGAGGCATGTGACGCATTTGATGAATATAATAATGATGAAGAAGATGACTTTGTTGGGGGTAATGGACATTGACATGCAATAATGATACCATTGATACGTTTTAGGAGTGGTAGTAGTGGTGCTAGTAGTGAATTTGTAACACTGTTGTTGTTGTTAATTTGTTGTGAATGTTGTTGTTGTGAAGTTGTTATGGAAGATGTTGACTTGATGTAATCTGGTGAATTATTAAGATCATTCTTGTGATTGTTGTTGTCATTATTGTCGCTGTTAAAATGTGGCTGTGGTATCGGTACATTAATATCCCAAACCTGTGCCCGTACACATGTTGTAGTAGTAGTTGTTTCATTTACAGCATGGTCTTCTTGTTGCTGTTGCTCTTCATTTCTTCTGGAGCGTCTACCACCACCACGCTTCAATGAAATATCCTTTTTGTAATATTCTGCCAAGGTTGCCGTATGTTCTGATGCACCACCACCACTGCTGCCAATCGGACCAATGAGACTGGCACCCAATGCACTACCAAACGTTCCATTACTCGTAGCCGATGCATTGCACCACTGAACAGTCATGTCATTGGCACCAGCAGCAGCAGCGCTATTATTGTCACCACCGCCGCCGCCATTAATATTGACGGCAGAAGCAGCAGCACTTTTTCGAGTTAAGAATTTATTCACCAATGAAGATTTGCCCGAGAAAGGGTTCCCAATAACAGCAATTTTACATAGATGGACTGGGCGGGGTGGTGGTTGTGATGGCGGAGGGGGTGGATTTGATAGAGAGAGGGTGGAGCCTGGAAGGACTCGTACTCTTGCGGTGCTGCTATTGCTGCTGCTGCCTTCCATCATCCTCTTGCAATAATAGATATCACCGACCGATAGCTTCACCTCTGAAACTTCACCTACTGAACTCTAACATGCATGCAGGGCTGAGTGGTGATCCAAAATGAGAGCTTCCTCATTGTAAAATTTGAGTGACAGCCCTCTCGCAAAAGTTTCAAATGAAATGAAAAGGAGCAGATTGCTTTCATCTCTTGCATCTGTTTTGTTGGCTTGGCTGGCTGTTGATGCTGTGGTAGTGATCTTGACCGGTGGCCCTAGTCGATTGACGAATTGTCAGCAAAAATGTCACATCCAGAGAAGAAAAGGCAGAGGCTGAAAGGCCACCGATGCAATGTCGAGGCGGCGGTGGCCGGCAATGACTTTCCGGCGAGCATTGAAAGTCTGAGTGGAGACGTCCTTGCGAATATCTTCGGATTTCTTTTGCCTCGAGATATCATGAATGCTCGTGTCAACAAAAAAATGAGAGAGGCGGCAAAGATTACAATCATTCCTCCGACTTATGAGTTAGTTGTGGATAGTGTAAAAAGATTTGACGCTATGAGGGTGATGGCTACAGCGTTGCCAAATTTGCAGAGAATTGAGCTCTGTTATCTCGGTTCTGAAAACAAATACGTTGATGGGGAGGATCCAGATGAAGAGGTGGCTGCTAGAATTGCAGACTTGACATCACACGACATCAAAATAATATCCAACTTCACTAAGTTGCGCAAGTTGAAAATCGAGCGGACTTTTGAATCGTTTAATGGGCGATACCCTTGTTTCTTCAATTATCCTCATCTTCAATCATTGAGCATCGGAAGTTTTGACTTTCTAAAGTTTGATCTGGAGATGTTAGCTGGGCTACCAGTGCTCAAAGAATTAACATGTGGTTACAATAAGTACTTGACTGGAAACCTCAATAGTTTGAGGGTGCTCAAAGACACACTTGAAAAGGTGACACTTGATCGTTGTCGTAACGTTGAGGGAAACATTAATAGTTTGACTGCACTGAAAAACACTCTTGAAGAGGTGACAATTGATGATTGTCCTCTTGTCAAGGGAAATTTCATGGATCTGGCCGACTTTCCACACTTGAAGGTGTTAGATTTACGATACACTGCTGTTAAAGGAGATATTAGGGACATTGGTGAAAATAATTTTTCATCTCTCAAAGAACTCACCCTTCCAAAGGGTGTAAATGGTGGAATGGACCAAGAGTTTCAGCGTATCTCAGATGCACAGGATGTCGTTAGGATTCCCTATCTCTTTCAAAAACAACGCCCGGAGATCGTGTTGAAAGATTGGGTTGCGATGCTATCAGATGATTCTCCTGATTCGTACGAATCTTTGGATCAGTTCGATAACGAATATGCCCCTGTATTCATTAGGCTTGTTAGAGCGGGAACCCGCTATGGATACCAATGGACGACAGGTGAGGATTCATGCGAAGTGAATTGGCTGGATCCAGAGCCGGATAGAGAGAGTACTGAATATGGAAAATACATGGAAGAATTGCAAAGTATAGAAGGGCAGGTAGACTATTTCAAAGGATTTCACCAACCACCTACACAAGAAGAATTTGAAAGGATCGCTGAAAGAATACACGATGATATGTTCAATGATTATGCCATGGGCTCGGAATTCGACTCGGGCTCGGGCTCGGACGACTCGGAATCAGACTCGGGCGACGATGAGATGGATGACAATTGATAGATAAATCATACACCAGCATAATATGCTCTGAGACGTGCAAATCAATTTATGAACAACTATCACTGACGACTCCCTGTGATTCCATCTTTCTTGATACACACCGTCCCATAGACGATGATACATTACCAGACTCTTCTTCTTCTTCTTCTTCTTCTGAACACCAATCACAATAATCTAAAAGCAAGCAGTTCTTCTTACTCATTGCCAATTCACATTGAGTCATTGGACATCCAAAGGGTATCAACTGACTTGAACCAGTCGTTTCTGGACAGGAATCTGGACCAGAATCAACAACATTGAGCAGGAATGTACCTACATCGGGTGACCCTCCTCCCGGTAAAACAGATACTGCCAATTTGTAAGTGGTCGACGGAGATGTTCTCCAGGCGATAGATTGAGATGTAAAATCTGATTCATTGATACATCTTGTCAAAGTATTACATTTCTCACAATCGGTATGTAATACTCCTATAATGAATGCATTGTCAAAACTACTCAATCTGACACAGAAACATGTATTTTCTTCAGCTGTAACTTCATACCATTTCACGATGGCATCGAGAAAGTTGAATCTATCTGCACATGCTACTGCTGGATTATCATAATTCGGTGTAACAGGGATGTTACTTAAACTTTGATCAAAAAGGGTTGATGGGACGGGAAGGATTTGAGGCACCGAACATGACTGTCCAGCGACGATGGTAGTGTCGGGTAGTGTTGAAGTAGAAGAGAAAGTAGTGGAATCACTTGTAGCTTCAGTTGTGCTGGTCGCTAGAATAGTAGAGCTTGTCGAAGTAGATAATTTAGATGTTGATTGTATGCCTTCTTGACTTGTCTTGGATGACTTGCTGCCCGATGATGATGATTTGCTCCCCTTACTGCTTGACTTTACTGTTTTGCCACTGCTTGTGCCATCCACCGCAATGAACTCCAGAATCAAGCAAAGTAGCGTAAACCAGAGGATATAGTGACTAATAGAAAGAGCATAGAGCACCATGTTCGTCAAAAGTAAAAGAAGTTGCGAGATGTGTAGTAGAGTGAAGAAAAAAAAGAGCGGTGAGAGTGAGTGAGAGTGTGAGAGGATGCGAACCCTCTTCTCTCTTCTTACCTTGGATCTTGATCTTTGAAGCTTGGTAGGGAGCATCTGACCATACACCACCACAACAACTAACCATGAAGCTTGCTTTTGCCATCGCCGCCGCCACCTCTCTTCAGCAGGCCACCGTCACCCGCGCCGAATGCTTCTTCGGCTCGAATTACACTAGTTATTTCAACATTTCGTACGCATGTTCATTTGATGTTGGAATCGGGGTCATCCGTAACTTTAGAGAGACGAACACTACCTCATCTGGAGATACGAATGTAACGACTACCACATATCGTGGCGACAACATGGCTATTTGGAAGATTGGTGACAAAGATTCCACAGTGCAGTGTCTCCCAGACGTCTTAGGTGAAACAGTAACAACTTCATATCCAAATGGATCCTCATTCACAGAGGAGACTGGCCATTTTGTATTTGGGCTGGACTCGGTAAACAACACCGTGGCCGATGGAGTTCCACTCTCTAGTCCTGGTTTATTCCTTTTTCAAGGAGGACGTGTTGAATTCTGGAGTAATAAAGGTGAAACAGGTGGTGAATATTGGACTTACACCAAAGTGGAGGGTGTTATGACTGATCTGTGTGAATTCCTTGGTGGTGGTGGTGCAGCTCCGACTCCGACTCCCACACCTCCAACTACGGAAGCTCCTAGCAGTGGACAAATGGCTGCAGTGACTATCATTCCTGGCATTGCTGCTGCCATTCTCAATTACTTCTTTAACTGAACATGAATGATAATTGGTTGACTAGAACTAGAAGAGTTGAAAAGAGCGCATGGCAGATCTAAACAGTAGTTGGTGTATCTGCACGTAAATACATGTTATAGCAATTTCTTAAGTTTGTTGATTAGGATTGATTATTTATACTACCCTATTTGTGTTTCCCATTCTATGTTGGATAGTTACCTATGGCAAAGCACCATTGCAGGAGGAAATGCGAAGCGTATCTTTATTTGAGCGAGCCATCAGCGAAGCTTATTATTTGACCACCTCCAGCCGAGAGAGGTACCACACATGCACCATGTCAGATAACGGCTACTAACTTTTACAACATCAATAGCACATCAGAGCAACAACAACAACAATGTCATCATCCTCACCATCTATATTCGACCGCCTCTCTCAACAGGGCACAGTAGCCTCCCGACAACGCGATGCCGAAGAAAAACAAAGCCGCATGAAACAAGAACAACTACGCAAAAAAAATGAGGCCGCATTAACACCCACCAAGAATGATCGTAAATTAAAAGCGATGATGCGATCACCTATTCCACAGGATCAAAGTGCTACTAAGAAAAAGCAGCCTGTAAACTCAGATGCACTGTATGAACGATTGGCAAAGCAGGATACCATCTCGTCGGCGGCTCATCATAGTAGAGGCCACGGAAATAATAATAGCAATGCGTCAACATCTTCCTATACAAGTCCAAAACGAACAGATAGTCAAAGGAATGCAACTTTCAACCGTCTTTATAAACAGGATACTGCCGCGTCAAAGGCACATCATCAACCGCCAGAGGATAAGTCAATGTCTTCAAAGAAAAAGGTCAACATTACACCACCACCTAGTCTACTAAAAAGGCTTGAAGATAAGTCAAAAACTACTTCCTCTGACGCTGCTGCTGCCGGTCCTACCATCCCACTCCAAATGAATGTCTACATTCGCAACACTACCGAAAAGAAAGATGGCAAATCCTACACCACACTAAATCTAACTCAAAAGGAGGTACGAAAACAAATTAATCTCTACGCTACAACCAAAAAAATTAGTCCCAAGTCATTATGTTATGATATCATTAATGCATTATTCCATCGTGATTTTACCAATGATAATAATGGTAGACATTGGAAAATTGCATCTGCCACGGTGGAAGAATTGGATGTTACCTTGGATACCAATGGGACATTGTTAAATGCTGATGAAAAGAAGGGATTGAATGATGATGACGATGATATTAAAGTGTTTGAGGTAATGAAGGAGGCTATTTGGGATTACAAGGATGTTTATAGGGTGGCAAAGTCATATGCCAAGATTAAGATATCGAGTGAGAGTGTTTATGTTGACGAATACTCGTATACTGTGTCTGGATAGGGTAGGATTATGTGTGTGTATGTTTCACTGACAAAAAAAAGACTTAACCTTTTTGACAGTGACCGAGAGTAGAATGAATGTGTGTGTGCAAAAGAGAATACAAAGAGAATAGAATGCAAGAGAAAACATTGTTGGAAAAACCAATGCATGGAAAAAAGAGAGAAAACAATGAATTGAAACTGAAAAAAATCATTCATAAAACAAATTAATCTTTATTGATGAAACTGCATCATACGAAAATTCCTAATACTGTACACAACATCAAGATGAGCCTAAGGTCTAATCTACATAAAACAGGACTATTCAGGCGGAAGCAGAAGAAATGACATCACATTCGCGATCACCACATCAGACTTGCACACATATCGGCAATCTGCTCTATGGCCAACATCCAAAGTCTGCTTCTGGACCATCTCCCTCTCCATCTGGGCCTTCCATAATGCGAGTTCAAGTACCGTTGCAGCTTGTTTTAATAATTGATTGTGCTGCGATTTGTAGAATTTGATTTTATCAATAACCGATTCGATGCATTGTTGCAGAGCCCTTGTTTTAAGATTGCTAGGTATAGTAGGTAGAACTCGATTAAACAAATTGACTTTTTCCTGAATGTCATTGCTCCAGCTATCCAGGCTCAAGTGAGAAGTTATCCTTTGAATGGTGCCACCAAAGTCTACCTCTACAAGATTTTCACAGTAGTTAAATATGTCACTGTCCAACATGTTTAGTTTCAATGGCATCCCAATGCGTTTCACATTGACGCATCGTCGGAATGCACGTCGTTGAATACGCTGAAGTCCTGCTGGTAGATCTAAATCTGTTAGCTGCTCACAGCAAAAGAATGCCGCCACTTCAATATCCCTAACAGATGGCATTGTAATATGACGTAAGGATATGCACTGACTGAATGCAGCAAATCTAATTACTTCCAACCTGTGACCAAACTTCACATCTACTAATTGCTGACAATCAAAGAATGCAGCATTGTCAATGATCCTAACGCCGGGTAGTAACAAGTGTCGTAACCTTGAACAGTGTGCAAACGCCTCTTTACCAACATGAAGCACATCATCATGAAACTTGACATTTACGAGATTTGGACATTCATAGAAAGCAAAGTTGTCAATCGATCTGATAGATTTGTCAATAATAGCATGAGTTATGTGCTGTTTGAGATGTTCGGGAACTCGTCCACCAGTGTAGATGTACAACACTGTCTCCTCCTCCTCATCGTCTACTGCATGATCTGCCATTTTTGTCTCATACTACTAAGACTACTGCAGCTGACTGGCTTATGGTGCCGTCAAAATGAGATGAGAACAATGCGATGAGAACAGAAGCAGAACATCATGGTTCTTCGTGGTGGTGTGTCATCACGTTCTCTTTTCTCCTTCTTTGCCTTTCCGTTCCAGTTTACATTTTACCAGTCCCCTCCAGTCTCCTCTCTCACCTCTCACAACCTCTCGGTCTCGGTGTAGACAATGAAGGACACCGCCACTGCTTCGGGGCGGCCTCTCAGCTCCACAAGAAGCACCCGTTGGAGGACGAGTCTACAACAACCTCGCGTACTATACTTTGCAGTATTTATCTTTTTCTCATTATCAGGCGGACGATTCACAGCCACCTTCCTAGAACATGAATTGAACTTTACTAAAAATTGGATGATAAGTAGTGCAATGGCCGTGCAGATACTAACATCGAGTGCATGTAGTTCTTGGCTAGGTGGTCTTGCCGATTCGATAGAGGCGAGAGGAATGCGTAATGGACGGTTGCAGATTATGGCATCTGGATTGTTGCTGAGTACGGTTGCAACGTTATTGCATGTACTTGGCCGCTTTTGGATGCCGCTACGAAGAGTATCATCGACAATAACAGAAGATGACAATTATACAGAAAACGACATAGAAAGTCAACAAGTTGTGTCTATACCACTCCTTACATATCATTTATTATTACGGGCTCTCTATGCAATTGGCACAACAGCTTGCTCACCAGTACTAGATGGCTTAACTCTTGCTAGACTTGAAAATGATGGTCGCGATACTGCTGAATATGGCAAGGAACGTCTCTACGGAGCAGTGTCTTGGGGCATAGCAAATGTATTCTTTGGACCTGCAATTGACAAGTTCGGTTTTACAATCATATACGTCACAACTACAATATCATTCGTAGGTTGCATAACAACTTTTTACTTTTATGCTAAATCAAATCAGATGCAATATTATGAAGGCATTGATGAAAACGACTTGGAATGTACATCTGAAAACGAAGAAGGTGCGTATAAGAACGCAGCAGCAAAGTATAAAAGCAAAACTAGCTTTGAACAGAGTGAGAATGAAGAGTATGAAGACAGTCAACAGCAACAGCAGCTGCAGTTGCAACATCAAAAGCTGTCAATACCTATTCTCTTGAGTGTCCTCACCAAGAAAAATGCCCTACTCAACGTATCATATATCATTGCCATGTTCCTCCTGTACACAGGAATGGCTGTTGTAGAAAATCTCATCTTTCTCTACTTTGAATTTCTCGGTGGGTCCTATTCAATGTGTGGGATAACAGTTGCAGTGACTGTTCTATTTGAACTACCATTGTTCCATTACGCCCCAGAAGTACTACGACAATTGAAATCTCCGGTATGGTTGTTTCAGTTTGGATGTATAGCATATGTCATTCGAGTAGTTGGATACTCGCTCATTCCAATTCATCATCCGTATTGGACTTTAATACTGGAACCACTTCATGGTGTAACGATAGGATTTGTGACTGTTGGATGTGTTGCATTTGCAGCTGAGTGGGTTCCTAGCGGCGGCTATGAAGCAAGTGGACAAGGATTTCTATCAATGATACGGGGGTTAGGACAGTTTGTTGGCCTTTGCATTGGAGGTTTCTTGGAGGGTAGGATACTGTATAGAATTTTGGCAGCCATTGTGACTGTTGGTAGCGTCATACTTGCCATCGGAAATCACATTACAACAATAGAAACTCCCACCCCAAAAGAAGAGGACAGAATAAGTAGTACATCAGAGAAGAAAGAACAGAATGAGCATGGTCTGCAATTAGTGCCATTAGACGATGAACCCACAATCCTAACCTAAAGCCATGCACCACCATTCATTTTTTATCTACTTTTGACGCTTGTAAATCTTCCCCAACAAAAACTTGAACAATTCCTGAAAATTCACGGGCTCAATCTTGGCAATCAATTCATCACAAATCTTCTTCTGCTCCTCTTCATAGTTGTGGAATAATTCTTCCAACTTCAATTCCTTATACAATGCCTTAACCTTATTAACACCCNTGTCACTTTGATTTTGCTTATTGAACATTTGATTTAATTTGATCTCTGCAATTCGTTCAGTTTCCCTATTCTTCGCCCTGGTTAAATCTTCTTCTCTCTGCTTTGCAAACATCTGAGCAACTCGCTCATCAGCTGATGATTTCCTTGTTTCTTCCTTACCTGCGAGAACTGCTTGGGGTTTGATAATTTCTTTCTCTGCTGAACTCTGCTTCTTTAAAGACTTATTGCGAATAGCTCGAAGAAAGTCATTATTTTCATCCTCTTCTTCTGAATCTGTCTCCCCTATTGCAATCTCCCCCTCGTCATCATCGTCATCATCATTTACACCTATTTGATCTTGTGCTGCTGGTGGAGTTTCAGGTACTATTGGAGGTGGCGGTTTGGGCGGTTCTATATGTCGGAGACGAGCTGATCTTTGTCTCAAAGCCCTAGCAAAATCATTTTCAGGTTCAGGCGAATCAGGCCTATCAGAAGCATCAGTCTCGGGAGCTGCTGGGACCTCTGCCTCATTCACAGCAAGGGGTGATACTGGATGTGAATTTCCTTTGGGGATGTCGACATCTTTTTTCTCTTTTTTGGACTTCTTCTTGAGACCGAGTTTCTTTAGCAGCCCCATGATTGTCACGACCCCTACCACTGCTATATAGCTTCTATTTCAAGCTCTTTTGCATGCCCCTACGAGACGTACCATAGCGTAGTGACCAACGGCAACGGAATTGCTTCTGCACTCTGCACTTTGAAAGTTGAGACATCTAAAAGGAGAAAACCATGACCCAGCTTTGTCACATCATCCACTCCCATCACCCTCCTCCATCCTCCATCACAACCCAGCCAATCAGCCAAAGCACAAAGCTCATGTTGAGCTGCTGCTGGAGGCAGACGGAAAGAGAAGAAGTAACCATGGCCACAGAAGAAGAAGAAGAAGAAGTCATCATCTCTGCAAATCAAAATGAAAAAACACTCGATTTTTGGGACAGCTTCTATAAGACATCGGTTACTGATGAGTTGGAATGGATCACATCAGCATCAGACGCACCTCTCGTGTTGGATAAAATTTTGAG
Source organism: Mediolabrus comicus (assembly GCA_036940125.1). NCBI lineage: Eukaryota > Bacillariophyta > Thalassiosirophyceae > Thalassiosirales > Thalassiosiraceae > Mediolabrus > Mediolabrus comicus. The sequence continues at coordinate 18,374 of JALLBI010000009.1, forward strand.
TCTATACCCAACAGTACAACAGTTGCGCATTCTTGAAATAGGATGTGGCATTTCAACCTTGTCGCGTTCTTTACTACAAAGAATGTTACAAACAGCAGAAGGAAAGTCACAACATGCTGCTTATGAGTTTGTGTCAACAGATGTAAGCTCGGTTTGTCTTGAACACAATCGAAGCAGAGATGCAGCCTTCATTAGCTCACTTTCAGAATATGCTTCACTATCATATACGGAGTTAGATGTTGTGAAGGAAATCGAACCATGTCAAATAAACAAATACAGCGTAGTACTAGATAAAGGTACATGTGATACCTTCCTCTTCCGTAGCAAACGTAAACAAAAAGGATCTTCTGCTCATGCACCGTTACTTCAGTCTCTCCTCAACAATGTACACCGTATGTTACGTGCCAATTGTCAAGCAAAATATATTATAATATCACCACGTTCAAAGCTCAAGTCAGTACGTGACTTCAATGGTTTTGTATCGGTGAATCGGATAAGGATGAATACAGCATTGCTGGGGGACGCTCTGTTGGTGAAGAGCAATGCAGAATGTAATGCAACAACCGCTAGCAGAAAACAAAACTCTATTTTCATCTATGAATGCACTCGGAACGATCTTTATGATCCTGACAACGACCAGCCATTCCTAGAGGAAAGGACCTTGATTAATGATGACTCAATCTGCGAAAAGTGCAACATGACCTTTAAAAGTTTCCGTGGAAAGATTGACGTACAGGATCAAGGCGAAATTCATTGGACTCGTAGATTTAGAAATCACACAATTCACTGCAAAGGAAACAACAGTTGCTGAATAATCTAAGAGAATCTAAGCATTAAAAAGCTCCTAATTACTGAACATATCAAATCAAACCAAATCAAATCACGTAGAACAACAGAAGTAATGGCACCAAGACCATCTATGATTGAACGAGCATATGAGTGTCGCGAATTTTCATCCAGCCTTCTTCTAGCTTGTTGCGTACCATTGCCGTTTCACTCAAAGCACTCAACGCACGATGATCAAACCTGGACTCCAAACTGGCTTTGTTGAAAACTTCACGATGAACAACGTCACATACTTTGGAATCCACTACGCATACCCACTTCAACGTGCGCCATGCCAGAGCAGCATGGCTGCTTTCCTCGTCTGCAATTGTACGCATCTCAGTCATGATCCAATTCAAAGTATCAGGCTCGAGACGGGAATAAATACTTCCTTGAGATCCCTCTTCAATCACTTTTCTGATATCCTCAACCTCCAAATCAGCAACAATCGCAGACAAAGTTTCATCAACACAACCTTCCCTCGCTACCGCAAGCGCCAAAGAAGTCAAATCATGACCGAAATCGTGCTTTGAAGCAGGGAGTGGACCAGGGCCGACTATCTCTCCCTTCAACTTGGAGGCAATTTCAAAGGAGGTTCGTGCGTGGCGAATTTCATCCATTCCTGCCGTAAATGCATCCTCGACCAAATCGCTAGGAGCATTATTGGTCATCAGAGCAATGGCGAAGGCAGCAAACGACGCAACAGACGCATGTTCCCCAAGACTGCGCTCAGTCCATTCCTCGCCCAGCAGGAACCTATTCTGAAGAGTGGTATTATCGCTGGAAGACATTCCTTCATCAAACGCGACCTCGCCAGACCAAGACACTGATGCAAGACAGTCAGACTCCTTCTCAACAGGAACGATCGGCATCGCTTTAAGCGCTTCTCCGCTGCTGTCAATGAAAGGTCGGCCGATCGCGATAACAGCGCACTCCATACTCCACTCGGAAAGTTGCTCCACAGTATTATTAGTTGGCAAATCAAGTTCTTGAGTTTCATCTGTCACATCTTCTTCTGTTCCTCTTCATAGTTGTGGAATAATTCTTCCAACTTCAATTCCTTATACAATGCCTTAACCTTATTAACACCCTCGGCATCATGCTTACCATAATTCTCCATCAAAATCTTCTTCTGTTCATCGGTAACAAGTTCAAGTGCTTTACATACCAACCATGAACACTTGGCATCTTCAATGTCGGTACCAATCTTCCCAAGAATTTCGGGTGGGGCGAATGCATCCAATACATCATCATCTTGGATTTGAAAGTATTCACCCAATAACATGCATAAATCCTCGGCATTTTGGTAAGGGCCTTACCAGTGTGACAGAATCTTTGCCGTGGCATTCGACCCGGCCACTCTCACTGATGGGATCTCATCCGACATTAGCAATAGAGACATTAATGCCTCAACACTCTTTTCAGCACACACCTCGGTCCATTCTATTGTCAGCGTGATCACGCCTTTTATGCTCATCTCTTAATAGCCCTACTCCCTTCGTCTCTGTCTTGCCGAGCCACTATTGTGAGGAGAGAAGCGACCTTCGTCCCTGGACCTTCCAATAATTATTGTAGGGAGCATGGATCACACACGAGGAGATGGCGACGTTGATGTGTTTGTGTAAATCGTTTGAAAAAAAAAGAGAGAAAGTTGCCGCTCTATACCGTATGTGAGGATAAGTTTTAGGCTTCTATCATCCATACCATGGCTGACCACGACATGATTGAAGATTACTTAGTAATTGGTCACCATGGCGCCAGAGGTGTCCGGCGTGGTCGTCTTTTACTTCGTCAACGACGGCGCCGCCATGGTAATAATGATAATGATGATGTGTTTGTCTACATGGGGGGCGATCAAGTAGTGCCGGAAGATGTCACTCATGTCCGTGTGCATGAATCCGTCAAAATTATAAGAAGGAGGGCATTCTACTTTTGCAGCAACCTGGTAGCGGTAGAGATGCATGATGGCGTGGAAATAATCGAAGAAGAGGCATTCCGTAGATGCTATGATCTCAGTAGAATAAATTTATCATCAGTAAGGATTATTGGAAGATCTGCATTCCGTTGCACATCGCTTGCGGATATAGAATTTGGGGACAGGTTGGAAACAATCGGAGAGTACGCATTCAGTTGTTTGGATCTAAGAAACATCAATCTACCAAATGTTAGAAACATCGAAGAAGGGGCATTTCATGGCTGTGAGCATTTGACGGAGGTGGCGTTGTCAAAAGATCTTTTACGAATTGAAACCGAGGCATTCTCTGACTGCCCCCAACTCAGGCACATCGCCATGCCATTGAAGGACAATCTACTTGGTAACCAGGTATTCAATGAATGGAATGAACTATCACAAGTAGATCTTGTTGGGGGGATCCACAAAACAGTCTCCTCATTGCTTCTTGAACGCTGGAGAAATGATATGAACACCTTAATTAGCCAAATCAATTGGGTGCTTTCCAACTTCGATCTCGAAGATAAAACAGCAACAATCCGAGGATGGATGGAGAGAGTTCTCGAAACAATTGAGCATTTCAAATTGGAGCACTACAATTTATTGAAGGAAGCCATGTCGCTACTTGAACTTGCTTTATGGAAGGCCAATCTCGATGACAATATGGATGATGATGCAGCTGCTCGACCGGGAGTAAGAGTGACAAGGGGACAAAGAAAGAGGGTAAGAAGAAGTAGACGCATCACATCTGGAGCAAGTATTGTGATAAAGAATGTATTGCCTTTCCTCGAGTTGGAATAAACGATATAAGTATGTTAGGGTGGCTATAAGTTTGAGTCATGTTGAGGAGCAATCTTTACCAGTTACGACAGTATCTTCTCCACCACATCAAGATGACATTGCAATCATAGAAGAAATATCAGCTGAAACACAATTACCACCTCTATATTATGGCCGATGCCCCTTATAAACCTACACAAACTATGTAACCAAATCTACGCAAACTTATCGTCTCCGTAGTATTCACCAAGTCTTTCCCTATCTTCAGAATAGGTGATATTGAATTTCGCTTCACCTCTGTCGAGCTTATCTTGTAGCATAACAAATGCCACCCCAGTCTTGCGACGGGAGTTATCAACGTTGCTGTTTGCAGCAATTTTATCTGTGTTTGGCCCAACCTCAATCTGATTCAGAGTTAACTTTGGATATTTCGATTTCAAACGACGGATGAGAACAGTTTCAATATCGCGCGAGTCCAACCCACAGTTCGACTCCTGAACAAATTCAACCTGAACAGCAATCCTGTTTCTACTACCACTACTACCAACGTACTGGTCGAATGATGTCACGTCTCCACTTTGAAACCTGCTCAAGACATTGTTGCCATCACAGCATTTGAGGCAATTGTTGCGTGATGGTGACAACAACCAAGCTAGATGTTCGTTTCTATGGAATCCCAAGCCATCAGCATCAGCTCTTGAGTCAAACACCATCAAATGTGGTGGCATACCATATTTTGTCTCGAAGTCAATGATACTTTGATCAACCTTCTCAAACATTCTTTTGATATTTTCCTTTGAAAAGAGATCATTTCCAGAACTTAGAAGACAATCAAGAGTTGACACCGTCCTTTCTACGCGATTTTGCAACCTCATTTTCCTTCGGATAACTCTCCTCCTAGCCGCATATTGTTTATTGTATTCAGCATACACGGCTTTGAGTTGTTGTTCTCTATTGCGCATCAAATGATAACCAAAGGAAGTACCGATAAGAGGCCCGATTAGCATTCCAAGCTGACGCAAACGACCATTATTATTAGACCAAAAAAATTGCTTTCCAATTTCACTCTGATAATTCTCATTTTCAAGGCCCACAGCATTGCAATCAAATACCTTACAGGCAGTTAATGGGCAAGTTCGGAAATTTAGTGCATTCTTGGCACACTCTTCATGCATTGAATGTGTTGAAGAATATTGTTCACCATATTTCATTACCACCTTTTTGTCGCATGCAATATTTCCACAAAGACACGGGAGATATACTTTAGAACCAGCACTTGTAGTTGGGCAAACAGCCGCGATGCTCAGACAGATAACAGTCCAATACTCAAGAATCGTTAGAGGCATTTCGGCCAAAAGTCTTTTGATGCTTGGGTAGTTTGAATAGAATTTCTGTGCAATCTTACAAGCATATCGGTTACCAGCCCCTCCACCAGCAAGACATTGTTCCCAATGCTCATCCTGTTTCAATAATTTCTTCAATCTCTTCGAACATTCTTTATCGCTCACTGCCTCTTTTAAAGCCTCTGTTTCACAGTAGATGTTCAATCTCAAACGGATTTTATCTTTCTCAAAATGAAACAAGTAATGAAAGGAGTCTTTTTTGGTGCATCTATTTTTGAAGTTGTGAATGCCAACTAGCACTTGTTGAGCAGATTGTTCTCTTTCTCCTTCTGTCCATTGCTTCAATGTCACTCCTCTCTTAGGTGGGGGTAAACTCCATGTTCCTTGTACGTCATGACGAGCGTTGATTGTATCATGGAGGGCTGTTTGTGATTCCACGGGTAGATAATGTGTTGCACTTGACGGGTTCTCATCATCCAGAAATTCTCCGTCTCCCTGGAAAAAAGACAAGATGTCATCCGTTGTCAAATCGGAACTGGTGGTAGATTGAATACTGTCACTGGCGGTTGAATTTTGATAAAGTCGGAACTTTTTATATGTTGATAGGTGTCCGGGCCATGCTGAATAGTCCAAGGTAGTTCTGTGATAAATACAACTCTCCTCGATTGGTCCAACAACCAAAACTTCTTGAAGAAAAGTGCAACCTGTCATCGCTTTACTGTTCAAATGAATTTCGAAGTTGCGCAACGTTTCATCAGAAGTAGGGGAAGTTCCTGAGATATCGATCACCCTCTCGTCTCCGACAGGCAATTTAATATAAACCAAAATACCGGTCTTGTCATCACGGTTTCTTTTCTCTGCTTGATAAGCGAAGTATGATATTTTTTTCACATTTAACGAGCATGAGATAAATCGACTCTCTAACGAACCATCCAAACAATGTTCGATCACAGAGACATTTGATTCAGGATCTTTGGCCAAGATACACTTCTTCTTTGCAAGATTGTCAACATCATCCTTGCTTAGAAGACGAACCAGAGTAATATACTTGTCACTTGTAGCAGTTGCATTCGAGTGACTACCAGTTTCGCCATACTTCTCCTCCTCAGTTGATTTCATTGACACCCGATGCTGCTTCTGTGCAGGTGAAGAAGCGTCCAAGTCCATGATGGCCTTCTCTGATCGCGGTCGTTTGCCAGTAGACTTCGCAAAAGAAGACATTGTAGACAAAGCAGTGGCATCAAGAGATGAGGTGTCCGATGACGAGTTGGTGACATGGCGATGGTTGCGGTGGAGCACTGGTTCGGGTTGTACACGGTTGTTGACCCTGTCCTTCAATCTTCTTCGAACAGCAACTCGCATATCACATTGGAGCTTCTTCAAACCAAAATGATTGGCAACTGAATTATTGATATCTCTTACGGAAGTGGAAAAGATGTCTGCCTCAAGGTAATCCCGATCGACACGAGCAAATAGTTCTTCTTTGGTAATGAGCTTTACGCTAACTTTCCTATCAGCCAAGTTTGATAATCTTTCTGCGATCACTGCTCGCATATCATCTGTGACTATTTCCAAGTCAAAATGTAGGGCCAATGCATCACTGACATCATTCACTGTAACATTATGATTTTTCAGGTACCCTCTGTCGATTTGACGAAGTAAGTCTTGATAATCGACGCCATATCTCTTCACATATTCCCCCGTTGTTGAGTTGAACAACCCATAGGGTGCACCGCAGAGCTGACAATTGTCACCTAGTCCAAATATTTCACCACAGTTGCGGCATTTACACTCCCACTTGGCATCACAGTGCTGACATTTGTCACCAGGACCAAAAAAATCACCACACTTAGAACATGCACATTCACTCCCCCACTCAATAGTAGAGAGATCTGTGTCATTGAAATATGACGACGACGATGATGATAATGATAATGTAGCAGCTACCGGTACAACATGCATGGGTGATGTTTGACGATTTAGATTGGATGGTGTTTGATTTTCTTGGCATTGGCCATTGTGTCAAAATTTCGAACTGTCGGCGCGCCCAACACCTATGTCCGCCATTACTCCCCCTTCGGCGCTCATTATTTCTCCTCCAACATTACCGACGGGTTGTTCCTGCTGCCCATTGATGGTTTTACTATGGTCAATGCCGCCGCCAACTTGAAAAATTGGTTCGAAGCATTGAAAAGAATAAATTAGTTAAAAATTTGCGCTTTTCAACAAAACTTCGCGGCATCGCGGTATTTCAAGTCAGCACTCACCTGAGTTATCCATACTGATGTAAGGAACAATGACTCCTAGGCAGATTTTGTTTGGACGCACCTGTGATGCCGCAGTGTGGGAGGATCGACGGCACTACGATGCACTGTTGCTGCTTTGCCTTCTTTTGACTTTGAGGATCGATTGACGAGTGTGAGTGATGATTTTTGGCGCGGGCGAAGTAGGAAGCAAGGAAGAGGAGAAGATCTACTTAGTACCTACATAGGATGAAGGGATGGGTGAGAGGTAGGTTTTTAGGGAGGTGATACTTTCAACTTCGGCATTATTCACTCATCGAAATGTGTGGTCAGCTTTCCGTTGTTTTTCAAAGTCAGTCACCCCCCCAGTTGCTGATAATTTTCATTTTATTATTGTTCTAAACAAGATTCTGTAGTTGTTGTGTTGCTTGTACTTGTGATCTCTGTTGTGCTCGACGCTCTCTCTCTACTTCCTGCTGTTTATGTCGCTTTTGTTCATCTCGTTGCGCTTTCCTTCCTTGCGCGTCGCGATGCTTATGACGATAATCTCTCGTGTTGCCTTGCTTCGCCCGAAGTTGGACAGCAGTAACAGACATCCCCAGCGTACGAGAATCCCAGTCCAAAATAGCACCGCCCTCCGGATAGAACTTCCCGTCGAACCAAGACCCACGATTCATTGTTACCCTGGAGATTGCATCTCTTGTTTCCTTTTTTTGATTTGTTGTCACCACTCTATCTTTGTTCTTTTTACATTGAGTTATCACGGTATGATATTCAGTATGAAGCACCAATAGCTCAGTATATCTATCACGAATGATACCAATTCCTAATCTCGGAAGGTAAAGAGCCCCAGGACACTTACTAAAGCTCACGAGCTTTCCATTCTTCTTTGGGAGTGTATACTCTAGTCCAGCTTTGCGGGCAGCATTCATGGGAACTTCCCTCCCATTCTCAATTGTCGCTTCAACTGTTTGTCTATTGTTTTTGGGGCCAAAGTTGTCCACATGGCATCCTACTGCATCAAAGATGGCATTATAGTTGCTCAATGCCGAAAATATCATCACAGGGTTCCTCAACCCTTTACGAAGTAAACCCTGAATCACATCGTTGTATTGTTCTTTGTGTGTAATTGGTAAATCATCATCGGCATGATCACGAGTTCCAGGAACCCCTGATAATCGATACTCTCCCATTTCTACAACATTACCATCAATATTGACTTCGTATCGTCGCTCTCCATCATCTCCATCACCTACTTGCTTCACGATCTTCCCCCCATATAACCAACACCTGGAGTCTCCATCAATGCCTTCAATTGAATAATATACATCCTCACCAGGTACATACAATTGGTTGTTTCTTATGGCTTGGTGACACCTCCTGTCTTCATCTTCAGAATCATCTTCTTCAGAATCGTCGTAACATTCTCCTGCTGCATCATCATCAGTCTCATTCATACTGGTTGTCACCTTCATTGTCTCATCCAAAGTCTTTGTCCATGCATCTAAGACGTTGCGCGTTGCAACTTCGTTGATGCACTGACAGCCCAATTCATCATTCAAGACATGATGGTCACCAAGGTCTCGAAATAGATAAGCAGCATTAATTCGAGAAAGAGTGAACTCCACATGGATATCCATGAGTCGTTGTTGTTCCACTTTTAACTCCATGTAATCCTGTGGATTCAATAAACTTGCCAGTAGAGATTTTCCAGTAGCCTGACTGCCCTTCATTGCACAAGATGTGTGAATGCTAGTAGTGAATTTGTTCGTTTCTGCGGAGTGATAAATATTTGGCACCCTGGTGATGAGGCCATCTTCATCCATGACTGCTAACTGAACAGTTTGCATGTAATGCCTACAATGAGCACCAATTACATGTGGCGACGCTTGTGATTGTTGAACATCACTCAGAGACTTTCCATTGTTTGTTCCGCCCGCCCCATTTCTTCTACAAATCCGAATATGAGCGTGTCTGTATCCCCCGACAACATTTCTCGAAGCACAACGGCGGCGACTACGCAACGAAGTGTTTAAATTCCATATTCTCTTCCTCTTCTTACCAGTCTTTCTATCGCCATCCTTCTCCCCCGAGCTCTTGACACCATCCACCCCCCCTCCCGCACCATCATCTGCGCCCTCTTTAGAATCGGCTTCATCTGAAATATCTTCCCAATCACCCTCCTCCTCATCCTCATCCTCCTGATCCTCCTCCTCCTCCTCTTCAATATCAACCTGACATCTCTTTTCATAGGACTTTTGAACAGAACAGTGGATTAACTTCATGTATGATTGCATTTCTTTGATTGTTACACTTTCACTAAACTTGTCGTAGTAAACTAGTGATAAAGCAATTAACTCGTGTTGGTTGGAAGGGTGTTTTGTTGCTATGATACGGCATATGTTGTCTCTGCCATCTTTCCAATGTGTTGGCTTGGAGTGGAAGAGTATACACTGTCCATCGTCGGGGCCGAATCGTCTATGCTGCACTTGGGTGATCGTGTCATGGCCGACAAGTGGCTCTACAACAACAAGTTCAATGGATGACGTCCTCTGAATCTCTTTGAATGTTGAGCTATCAATGGCAGTATGTTCCACCTCGATATGATAATATTTGACTTTCTGACGGTCAGGCTTCAGTTGTTCCATAATAGACAGAGGCGGCTCCTCTGGAAGTTCGACCGTTCCACAACATGGACACGGAATCGTCCACTCGAAGACATTACCATCAATATTTTTCAATTGCTCATAACCATTAAATGTTTCTGTCGGTCTTTCTATTGCTTGTTCCCATTCATCAAATTCTTTAATAAATTGAGCCGCTTTATTACAGATTAATGTGTCTCTCTTGCTTATTTTCAGGTTTGAGTTGAGCGCTTTATGCAATAGATGGTAGCACTTCAAACATCTTGCCTGCGGTTTGTTGCAGCAATTGTTGCAAATAATAAAACAGTCACCGGATAATGATGAAGAACCACATGTGTATTTTGGAATATTACCATTCACACTTCTCTTGTTCGTAAATGAACAAGTTAGCTCCTTCGTTGAAATGGACATGTCTGCGGGCGGAAAACACAAACACAAGAAACACGAGCATTACCACAACCAGCTGTCATCACAGAAGTGCAGAGAGGTAGCTGAAAGTAATGGATGACGAAGAGCCGCGATAGATGCACAATGAGGAGGAGGTGATAAGCAAACTGATGAGTTGTGTGGTAGGTATTAGGTCCGACTGCTACAGAAAGAATGTGTGGTGGGTGGTGAAGCGTGAATGAAGCGTGAAGCAATGAGGGACGGAGAGGTTATCTCTAGAGAGATAGTGGATAAGTAGTAAGTGTTGTCTCGTGATCATTAAATCTAATGTATCTGTCAATCCATCACTCGAGCTGCCGGTGCATCAACACTGACAGAATGGGAACATCCATCGTAGAGGACCTCGACGTTGAACGCACAGGTTGGTTGAAGCACTCTTGCCTGGTGACTGGTCTTTTCATCGTCTTTGCGTACATTTCCGTCCTTCTTCGGGGCAACGGAAAGCAAAGCAACTGCTGTCACAGCAATGGCTCCAAACCCGAAGACGCTTTGTCCAGGAAAGAGAAGAGATACAAGTGCAACTACCAAACAGCTGGCTACGAAACAGCGCTGTTGAGTGAACGCAGCGCTGTTACCATTGAAGGCATTGGGGTCAGTTTTGTTGTTAGTTGTCTCATCTGTGGCCGGGGTAGTAGTAGATGCCGTGGTCGCTGAAGTCTGCGTAGTAGTGGATGTAGTGGTCGACTCCGTGGTTCCTGGTGCCTCTGTTGTAACGACAACGAATGTCTGAGAGGTTTGTGGGGCTCCTCCAGTAACAGTACAGTATGTTCCACCTGATTCAAAGTCATTACAGCAATAGTCATCAGCTACGCCCGTATCACAAAGAAACCCCATTCCGCTATCGCAAGTGCCAGGAGAAGGAGGGGGCTGATCCTTTGGAGGCCCTGTTTGACAACAAGGAGGATAGAAACATGCGTCGGTGAAGAGACATTGCTCGTATTGTAACTGCCCACCACCAACATCTACACAAGTGCACTTGAACGAATCATAAGTTTTGCCACAGCAGGTTTCTTTCCCTGTGGCACAAGTGTTGCCTTCAATAGAACACTTGGCACCAATCTCACAAACTTCGGATGAACCGTCGAGATTTGATGAAGCTGCAGTTGTGGTTGTTGGCTTGGTAACAGCTACAGCATCTCCACTACAGATCGCATGGCAACCACCGCAATAATTTGGCGTGCAAGTCTCGCCCTCTGGGCATGCGTCTGGGTTATCACATGGGTCGACGAAGCAGTTACTAAGTGATGGCTCACACTCGCCCGTCTTTAGATTGGTGCAAACGGCACATCCTCCATCCGAGATAGCTGGCAGCTCGGTGGCTAGGGTTGTCTGTGGACACCATTGATCACTCATTGTCCATGCTGCATCGAAAGAGCTAGGCGATAGGAATGGCATCTCGCCAGATACGTTCACCTCATCCTCCTCGCCCACCTGCACAGTGATTTTGCCAGTTGTGGAATCGATATCCACATTGGCAGCAAAGTTATGCTGTGATGTATCACAATTACTAGTTACCAACACTTTAACTTCACCATTAGACAATGGCTTTGCGGACCCTACCGCCGAAAGGAGTGAGCCGTCACCGAAATATTTATTGAGGTTGACAGGCACGTTGCTAACGACTTCAATAATTGGATTATCAAATCCAATGTTGCCATCGATATCATTCAAAATGGAGTTGCCCGCAGCCGGAACTGGTGTTAGAATACTGGCACCACTGGCGGCGGCTGGGAAGCCACTAAGCAGGACGAAGTAGTGGAATGCCTTGATCAGCATCATGGTGTAATTATCTATGAGATCAGCGGCGGCGTTCTCTTTTGGCAAGACCAAACCGACCGTGTCTAACAGAGAGTAGTAGTGGTCTTGAGTTCGGAGTGTCAAGCGGAC
>JALLBI010000010.1:0-25048 GCA_036940125.1 Mediolabrus comicus
GGGAGGTTGGAGGTTGGAGGTCTCGGTTGTGTTTGCAAAAAGAGGCAGAGAAGGGAAGGAGAGGAGGGGAGTTAAAAGAGGGCTCCCCCCGCCCCGATCAAAAGGGACAGCGAAGGAAAGCAAGCGTCCGCCCGGTCATCTGGTCTGGAATTTCGATGGATACGCCGTACAACATAATGTTATTATTTAGAGTGGAAACATAATAAGAGCTCAAGGAAAACACCACCATCATGGCTCCCGTAGTCATTTCCTCCACAGGAATCCCCCGTCAAACGATTGATAACCCTGAATTGATTAAATTTATTGACCGAGTGTCAACTTTTGATCCGACCATCAACAATGCGAAATCGAAATCTGATGACAGCGCGGGGATGGATATTGACGAAGATGATAACAGCACCTCTGATAAGAAACCTCCATTAGATATTGATGGTTTAGTAGATGAATTGAAAAAGTGCCAGCGATGGCGGTTTCAGGAGCAGGTGAGTTAGTTGTGCAGTAGAAAAACTAATTAGCTTGATGATGATGATGACTTCTTCTTGTTAAATATGAAATGAAGTGCACTGACAAAGTCAATATCTCTCCTCCTTCACTTCACCAGGCTGATCTCCACGAATGGGCTCATCCATTGAACGCCATTGATGCGGTTCTGAATTACTTTTTAGATGCTTATCCTTCTCTTCTACTCATCCCACGAGACAGGGGCAGCGCCGATGACAACAAAGATGCGCTGCAATCTCCTCTCTCTATCGACGCAACAACAAGCGGTAATGTAGCCGAGGAAACGCCCCAGCACGTCCTATCTTGCCTAGAGTGTATATTGACATTCCTTGTCACCCTCCTGCGCAACTCAATCAATAAAACCGTTTTCAATTCAATTTTTGAATTGTCATCTCTCCTTGCTTCAGTCTCCTACGAGATCGCCTCTCTCGCCCTGGAGGCGTTATCGGCACTTGCTACGCCGCCAATGCTACACCGACAAATGGTCCCAGAGTTGGCATCCCATACGACAAGAATGCATTCTATGAAAATGGACAGTATCCTTGCAATGAGATTGATGGATATGGCTAGGGGGTGGGGCACCAAGGGGAGTGGGCTGGGATTACTCCAATGCATCAATAGTGCTGTTGCCACAGCGGAGACTACCAATCCACACCTCAGTGATTATGAATTAGGTGATGAAAAAACTCCTTCCGTGCTTGATCTATCTTTTCAATGTACAGTTGGGGGAACCCTTGTGTCAATAACACTCACCAAAGAACAACTGATCCTGGTGGACAATAACTCCACACAGCCGGATTCGGATCATGCCAAGCGCCAAAAGACAGGAATTCAAACGAAAGATTTTCGATCAACTGCCATGAAACAACAACAAGATCAACAATTCAAATCAACTGCACAAGTATTCCAGGAATCTTTGGTTTTGTTGAAGGAGGATTTCATGAAGAAAACTAATGACATCGGTGACAGCAGGGGGTCTGACTTCTTGCTGTCACCCGAAAAGCAATTCACACTTCTTTCAACAATTCGTCTCTCCAAAGCCTTCTATCAAAGTTCGTCCTCCCGTGTTTTTGCCATCAAGTTACGGCTCCGCGCGTTGATTACAGTACTACATACTCTATCATCTGTGGAAAGCATTACTGCCTATTTCATGGCACAACCTGAATTATGCGGAGAACTAGTTGATTTAATACGACCTACTGTGAGTAGTGGTGGCGCCGCCACATCGTCTGACGATGGCGTCGCAATGACCGTATCTTCTTCTGAGAGTGAGAGTAGCAGTAACTCCATTTTGGCCCTCGCTGATTCCCCCCAAGTGCCATATGACGTAAGGACGCTTGCTATAGAGGCTCTGACCGCTCTTGTGGCAAGGCGGGATTCCGCGGTAGGTTCGTTCAATATTGCAGCGAGACATGCGAATGTTCTAACAGAGCTCGGGGTAGGAAAGGGACAGTATTTGGGACTGTTGCCAACGTTGATACGATTCTCATTGGCGGCGCTGAATTCATTCTTCCTCCAAGAGGATGCCAACCGGGGGACGGGAGTCCAGGATGATACCAACCTTGATAACAATGTTGACGAAAACATCACTGGGCTTGAACTAGGGCTTGCTTTTGTAAGGGCTACAAAACCACCCCCTTTGCCTAAACAAGTTCGGCAGGAACGTGCACTGGAATTCATTGATGCGGTATTGACACTGACTTCTGCAGTTATTTCTGTACCATCGGGTACGTCTGCTTTGACAGATTGTGGTATCATTCCTGCATTGGTCAGCACTGTTGCTCTGGACAGCCAAATGAACAACTCTTCCAAAAAACCTTCACCGTTTGTAGAAGGAAACGAAGAATCATATTCCGATTGCTTACTGAAATTCATTTCCGCACAGGCAATTCAAATTTTGGAGGGCGCGATAGTTACTCATACCAACGCTTTATCAGCTTTTCACGAATTGAAGGGAGTAGATGTTCTTGTACAACGGTTACATTCAGAAGTGGAGTTAATTAGACAGAATTTATCAGGAGATAATGATGTTGCCATGGAAGATGTTGCTACAGGAAGCCGCAGTGATACTAACAATGAAAAACCTCGTCTTCAAGGAGCTCAAAGAGTGCTTCTATTCAGCGCTGTGAATTGTCTTACCGTCGTTTTTCACGCAAATGAGGCAGGAGTCGGAGCTAACGCAGCCGCACCAGCGGGCGGAGCGCAGCTTCGTAAACCTGAACTGATGACAGTGTTACTTGACATTATGGGCAATGTTGATTCATATGGTGGAGTGCTGGCAGCACTTGTAGCAACGTTTTTATCGGATGTTATGAATTCCGATCCCCAATCAGTGCAATATGTCCATAGTTCTGGACTGGCACAGTCATTCTTGTCACTGATTCTAGGTAAAGAGAATGAAATGAAGATTACTTTCGGCGAAGATGTCGAGAAATGGGGAGAGCCTCTTATTGAACCTTCGGGAGAACTCATAATGGCAGTTCCAAATGTATTATCGGCGCTCTGTTTGACTGAAGCAGGGGCCAGAGCAGTAGCAGAAGCGAATCCTTTTCCATCGATTCTTTCGGTCTTTTGTAGTCCAAAATATGCCATGCCAAACAGCCGATGTTTACTCAGTGAAATGGCGGCAATAATCGGTTCGGGACTCGACGAAATTATGAGGCACAATCCTAGTCTGAAGTCAAGTGTCGTAAAAGCCGTGGTTCAGGTTATGAAGCGCGTTGTTTTTATCGGGAAAAATCTCTCAATCCAAGAAGAAAGTATGGAGAATAGTACTGATGACTTAGAAACGGCTCGAACCCAATTGATGCAATACGGACACAATGTTACTCAACTACTGGAGCAACTTGTGCATAACGAGGATTATATTTCCCCGTTTTTGAATGCAGGTGGGTTCGATGTACTACTAGAATTAGCTCGCTGGTCTATAATTCCGAGCGGAAGGCAACTCGTAGCTCATGCATCATGTTTGAGTTGCCCATCTTTGGCCTGCCTCACGCATTCGAGAACCGGAAGTTCTTTATCTACAATTGTGAAAACTATTGCGAGCTACAATGATCCACAAGAACTGATCAAGAAAATTTGTGCGGCCCTCTCATCACAATTGACTCATCTCGACGGCAGCATAAAGTCGCTTCGAGTTGCAACCGACTCTTCACCTGACAAAGATGGTGATGAGTTTGTTTGCGATTATATTTTAGATGGCATTCCGTGCACAGCTCTCTACAACATAGAATCTGCGGACACGAAGATGTCCCGTACTGTAGATGCGCTATCTATTTTTTACCGCTCTACATCGACGGTAGATTGGCTGACCAGCAGCCTTGCTTCTGTAATCAAGGCTGCCATTCACCGGACACACGAACTTGGTCTAGCTCAACGTCGAGAAAATGGATGGAAGAAAGAAATTTCATCGGCATCATTTGAAAAGTTAGTTGCAAGGCTTTCTGCGTTGCATCGATCTTCACTGTGGGAAGTTTGTAGGCAACGGACCAAGACTGACTTTGACGAAAGAGAATCACTTAGAAGCCGCGCAAGCGAACCACTGCTGTACAAAATGAGAATAGTCTGTCAAGAAGGCGCTATCGTCAGAACTGGTATTGATATTGATGGATGCGAAAATGTCGGAAGCGTGGAAATGGGCGAAGTTGTCGATGCATTTGATCGATGCATCAACAGTTCCGGAGTATTGCGTTATCAAACTAACAGAGGCTGGATTTCAGAGCTTACACGTGGACATGGGCGTGAGAATATTGTCGAGGTCATTGATGTTGTAAAACACACCGCCACTTTACCCAGCATCTCTAGGAGCGACTTTGAAAGAATTGAATGCGCTGTGCCTGATTTGTGCAGTGTCAGTGCTACTGTGATGACAAAATTGCACAGCAGTTTCACAAATTTGTTTGCAAGTCTCGAAAAGTTGATGGTATCAAGTATTCGGTCGACTCCACTGTTGGAACGATCCCCACTCTCGATCAATCAAAACGTTATTGGAGAACATGTCGTATCTGCCTGCCGAATCATGTCTTTCAACCTGCGGAAGGATCTCCAGTTCCCTCATGAGTCAATGAATGCAGACGAGAAAATGGCTGGGACAGATACGAATTTTTCGGATGACGCCGCCAAGTGTATGTATTTTGGCAATATTATCAACCTTGTGCACACATGCATGTACGAGGAAAAGCGGGATAGAAGGTCATTCAACATACCTCTTCTTCTGAATATGCTTCTTTCCACTGGATGGAAGAATGGTATTTCTGTTCCTAAAGATTTCGCTGACAAATGTAGTGCTGATGCCTCGCAACCAGGAGATGACTTACTGTCTGCAGTCCAATTTGTCATGCATCATAGTCTTAGAGACATGTCGACTTATGTCACCTCACACTCAACGCAAGAGGAGAAGACGGATATCGATGGAACATCATCTAAACAGCGTAAGCAGCAACGTCTCAGCCGTGCTGTCGCGTCTTCTCTACCTCCTACACTTGCCTTCCTCAAAAGGCTTGTTCTAAGATCACTTTTGGTCGAAAGTCAGATATCTAACGCTTTGTCGAGAATGAAGCCAACTGATTATGTTTCTTTGCTTATGGACAAAACGACGATCGATCAATTGGCCGGTGATATTTCGACAACACCCAAGTTCAATGCAGGTCGTTTTGCGAGAGCTCTGCATCTCAAACTGGCTACGCTGACCCATGAAATTTGGTTAGATGAAAACATATGCTGTGCTCCAGCACACATTTTGAATCCATTCGCAGCGTATACTGAAGAGCTGATGTCATGTTTGGATGAAGGGAGCAAGCCCATCTTTTCTCCCGGAGAAGGCAATGGACTCGGAGGATCAAATAGACCTCGTTCCGATTCAAGAACCAACCGGATTCTTTCATCCTTAAACGTGTTGCTTGGGCATGATGCCGATGATGGCGACGCTCAGCCCCCCGAGCCATTCGAACCCAACGAGGAAACTATTGAGAGGCTATCGGAGATGGGATTCAGTCGAGACAATGCTATAGATGCACTAGAGACGGTAGAGTCAAGTGAGTGACAAACGCATTCGGGATTTTCATTTGTGTTGTGTTTCAAGTTGTTACTCATATCTATTTGTGCCCCCGTCCCATCTAAATCCTCAGATAATGTAGAACTTGCGATGGAGTACCTACTTGCACACCCACCAAGCTCTCCAGGAACGTTAGGTAAGTTTATTTTGGGCTGAATGCACTACTTTGAAATTTACCAAATAAGTTCCCACCCCTGATCACCCAATCTTTTCTCCACTTTGGTACGTGCGAATCTCTCTAGAACGTCGAAGAGCACAACGCGAACAACGTCGGCAGCGACAACAGACCCAAAACAGTCAAAGGGGATCAGGCGCTGGCGACTCTCAACCAGTGTCAGAGACAAACAACGGTGGGGGTGTTTCTACTCAATCGTCTAATGGCAACGGCGACGATGCACCCACTTCTAAACCAGCGGAGAATAAGGACACCGAAAAAGAAGTCGAAGAGCAATCAGCTCTTGAAGTCAACGAGTATGCAGATACAATGAGACAGTCATTCATTAAGATTTGCTTGGATATCATCGAGGGCAGTAACGTTCCTAACACACATCCAGGGACAGTGGAGTCATCAGAATACCTCAATGGGAGTAAAGTTGGTGAAGGCGACTCTGAAGGCGTGACAATTATCATGACAAATTTTCTCCTACAAATGTGCAAACGAAGAGACGACGATGCATCAAAAATAGCGTTGGCCATGCTTCATCGGTTGAAAGAGAGCATTTTAATCCAGTCGAAAGAACACTGCGAAGTGAAGGAAGGATGCGATACCAAGTTTGCGGCGGTCGCTCATGCTGCTGTCATCATGATGCGAACCATTCCCAAGTTGAGACCGCTGCTTCTTCGTGAGGGCGTCGTGATTTGTTTATTACACTGCGTCCGAAATATTACAACCTCTCCTGCTTTGCGTGACGGAAAGAGCAAGATGATTTGGCCAAAATGGCTTGCACCTACTCTTTTATTGCTGGAAGTTATGGCTCAACCCACTTCAGTGTCACTCGAGGATGACAAGGAAGCCGACTCAGACGATCACAAAAAGAAAGGAGAATTCACCAAGGTGCTCTCTGAGCATAAGAAACAAACTTCGATGTTATCCAAAGCGAGTAAACAGCTGATAACAACACTGCAAAAGGAAGATGCGAAGAAGAAGAAGGAGAAGAAGAATAAGCAATCCAATGGCGAGAAGAATGATGATGAAGGTGCACTGCCTATCCAAATCCCACCGTTCTTTCCTCTCATTCTCTACGAACACGCAGAGCAGTGCATGATTATGTGCTTGCAACTTCTTGGTCTAAGACTCAAGGCGTCTACAACGGAAGATGTTCTTCCGCCCCCTGGCATAGTAAATTCTATCTTGGTTCTTTTGATAAGGGTCGTTCACTCCCACAAGACCGCGAGCTTGTGTTTGCAAATGGGCGGTGCAGATTTGGTGGTTGCACTCCCAAATCGTTGCCATTTCCCTGGCTGCAGTAGCCTTGTTACATTGTTATTGCGTCGTTTATTGGAAGACGAAATAACTTTGCAGACAATGATGGAGACAGAGATCAGATCTCAAGTGACGAAAATATGGAGGAAGAATAATCCTCGATCAGTAGTGGGTGTTCAGGGCCAACCCAAGGCATCTCTGAAGTCTTTCATGAAAGCTGTCGCTCCAATCGTTTGTAGAGACCCTTTGATCTTTATGAGAGCCATCCTGACATCGGTCAAGATAGACCCGCCGAATTCAGGATCAACGTCTCTTTTGAGTTCTCGTGATTCTCAGATCATTTTGCTTTCTCCAGAGCAACGTATCAAGAATACGAAATTGCTAGGCTTGCAAGTGAATGGAATCGTCGATACTCCCAATCACATTTCTACAACAAACGCCAACAAAAAAACAGGTAGTCAAGAAGAGCCGACCAAACGAGGAAGGGGCAGGAGCAAATCCCCGCACCGTTCAAAAAACAAATTGATTCAATTGAATGGGTCGCCAGCTTCACATGTTATTTCATTACTGCTTCGGGATGTGATGAAGACGCAGCCCAAGAATGAAGAAAGTACTTCGGCAGCGACGAATGACAGGCCGTTTTTGTCAACTGTTGACTACCTTGATGTCTTGTCTGATCTTGTTCTTGCAATTCCTGCTTGTGGCGCCGCAATTCACCGCTACAAGCCGTCGAAAATGGATCATTTTCACCACGCTTTATCTGGTTGCGCAGACCCAGCACAGAATGTCGTTAGCTTCTTATTACACAACCTTATCCCGCAACCACGCACTGACCCAAAAGATTTGTTAAAAGAAGACGAAAGTAGCAAAATCCGAGCTTTCACGCAAGCCAGAAAGTCGCAATCGGCTGCTCGACTCATAGTTTGCCTTGTTGCGAGATCAGGCGAAGGTCGCCGGCGCGTCATTTCAGATTTGATGTTTGCATTAAGTGGTGGCCGTTGTCCATTCGAAAACCGATCCGTAGCACTTACGTCAGATTCAGCCGCAAACCAACACAACGGAGACATTGAATATTGGGCTTTAAGGTCATGGGGGGAACTGTGTACAAGCCTCTCTGCTCCGCGCTTTAGCAACGTCAACATTGATGTGGATTCCAAAATGTTGAGCTTTGATGTTGTTAAACTGATGCTTGACTGCGGAGCTGCTCACTCCTTGATGTATGCAATTGAGAGAGTCAACCTAAACCACTCCATGGCACAATCAGTCGCATCTTCGTTGGTCAAACCGCTTGAAATCCTCACTCGAGCCAGCGTTTCCAAGACAGTTATTGAGATGGCCGAGAAGGAAAAATCCAAAGCAACTAAAGACAAAGAGTCGAGAAGAAGTACATTTGGCCCTTCACACAGGAGTGAATCTGCCTTTGCTGATGACGCAATGCTTGAAGACGGATTTGATGCTGATAGCGCTGTTAATTCGAGACGAAATGGTAGGTTGCGATACTTGGAGGAAGACGACAGCATGAGAGATAATAGTGATGAAAGCAGTGTCGAAGGCGATACCGATAGCATGGATGATGAGGTTCGTCTTGGAGGCGTTGACTACTCCGATGACTCTGAAATCGACGAAAGTGATGACGACAACAGTGACGATGACGAGGAAGAGAGTGATAGTGGAAATGATGATGACGACGACGAAAGTGGCGACGAAGACATGGAAGATGACACAGAAAATGAAGACGGAATAGATGGCATAGATGACGAAGTTCTTCTAGACGGTAGAGAAGAAGAAGTCATGTTTGACGAAGAAAACGATTTCTTTGGCGGAGACACAGAAGAAGATGGTGCGGCGATGGGAGCTGAACGAGGAAATGCTGCTGAAGTTGACGATGCAATGGAAGGATGGACAAGAATCGATGCTATTGGTGGTGATGCGAGTGGCGCCAATAATGGCATTACTTTGCAAATGGCGAGGGCTCTTGGCTTAGCTGGCAATACCAATCGTCAACGTCAAGGAAATGACGATCTTCTCGGTGCGGCAGAAGCTATGCTCGGTAACATCTTGCGTGCCGGCGATGTTGGGATGGAGTCATTGGCTGAAATCGAAGATACACTTGGAATTCGAATCGCCGTCCGTGGTGAAGAAAGGGGCACAAGGGTTGGAGGTGTGAACGGGCTAAATCGAAGTGATTTGTCTACCCGCAATACTTTTGGGGTTGGAGTGATTCAATCTACGCCACCTGACGCCGGGAACGCGCATTCAAGTTCGACAAGAGGCTTCGTTAATGCAAATCCTATGGAGTACATATTTGGCGGTCCGGCAATTGTCTTGGGTAGCCAGAGCTACGATGTGATTTCGAATACAGAAAATGAAAGAACTCAGACTCCACCTTCAAGTTACGACACCCAACTGTTTCCTGGTGGGCTTACAGCATCTGCTCACTCAAGGGTCCAGCCGAGACTTCACCCACTATTAAGTGGTCTTGAATTGCCACCTCTGAACTCACTAATGTTAACCCGCGAAAGTGGGAGCAATGATATAGATTCTGGCACATGTACCCCAGATTCGAACCGGACAAATAATCCGGCAGCACCTATTGGTGAGGTTGCAAGTGCGCCAAGTAACATACCATTGTCTGGATGGTCAGATGATGGACTACCCCCTGATTCATCGACAGAGGGTTTCATCACCTCCATGGCACAAGGCCTGGCGACTATGTTCACGCGGGATTTGTATCGAAGTGGCAACTCGGACGAAACTGCACGAGGTGTCGAAAACGAAGCATCTGATCCAGTTTCATCTATTAACCCATCAGGTAGAGGCAGCGAAGACGATGAGACTAGTAACGCTCTTGCAGATGATGATCATGTCGAGTCTAACGAAGAAGTGGAAGAAGCTGCTGTGGAGGATCATGACGATTCTAACGAAGAAATGGAAGAAGCTGCTGGGGATGACCAGCCAACTGAAGAAACAGAAATTCCCAACGAAGCCATAGGAGCTGCGTCAACAGATTCCGGAGAAAATGTTGCCTCTTCGTTGGCAAATGGTCTCAATATTTCTCAGCCAACTTCAAACGATCAAGTCACCAACCCCGATACTCAGACTAATGAATCTGATGAAGTTGCTGCCAACTTAGAAGGAGTTGGCGACGGAGTAGATGATATGCAAACTGATTCTATTTCACAACAGGAGCAAGGTGATAGTACAGATGTAAGAGGAGACACCGTAGACACAACAGGACCCTCTAGCCAGCCCTCACCGGGCACTGGCGAAACTAGTCAACTCACTGCAGAATCTCCGTCGGATGACACAGGATTGCCTAGCCAGTCCAATTCTGACAATGACCCCGAAGCAGCGGGAGATGTCAGCGCTCCAAATGATGAAGCAGGTGTACTTACCTGCCCGCCCGACGTTGATCCTGAAGTTTTTGCAAGTCTCCCACTTGAAATGCAGCAAGAAGTTGCAGCTCAGCACAACGCAACAAACGAACTTGTGGCACAAATTCCTGGCTCGAGCTTAGACCCAGAAGCTCTTGCTGCATTACCCGAAGATATGAGGATAGAGATCATCGAGCAAGAGCAACAACAGCAGCGTTTGAGAGAAAGAGAAGCGGCGCAGCCAGCAGCTGATCCTGCCAACGCGGAAGAAATGGATCCTGCGAGCTTCTTGGCTTCACTCACACCAGAGTTACGCCAAGATATATTACTAACTGCCGACGATACATTCTTACAAGGCTTACCACCGAACATCCAAGCCGAAGCAAACGCTTTACGAGAAAGAGTAGTAGCGTCCCATCAAAGAAGACGGGAAGAGGCAAATGCAGCAAATGCAGCCACGGGGGCTGGACCAAGAGGCGCTGGTTCAAGAGCGAGTTCTGCAAATGACGCTCAATCCAACGCACCGTCGAGAATTAGGCGGCAACGAAACGGGAAATTGGTGAGACAATAATTTGTCATTTTGTTGTGATAATATTTTCATACAACCCTATCTAATTTCAATTTGTTCTATTTTCAGCGCGTCGAGACAGACAAGGAGGAACTTATATATACACCAGAGAACGCCAGAGAAAATCTAGGTGCTTTGATCACTGCCACATCAGTTAAGGTGCTGCTTAACTTGCTCTACATGGTTTCACCTCTCCAACCCCAACGAGTTGTACACAAATTGCTGCTAAATTTGTGTCTTCATGCTGAGACGAGGGATGTTATTCTCTATTTGCTGACCGCACTGCTGAACAACGACAATGAGTGTATTAAAGAAATTTTGAATAACGTGGGTAATAGCAAAGGTGGAGATGAAAATGCAAATAATGAAGTCGGAGTTGACTTTCCCCCATGCACCCTTCTTGGAATTGCCCCTGATTTTGCTGAAGGCGCTAATCCAAGATTTAACTCATCGATATCCCGAAGGAGAAACGGCGGAAACGCTTCATTTACAGTATCATCAGCTCTTCCCGCAAGCGCTCGTGGCTGTAGTTCGAAAACGATACCCCCTATAGTGGCGAGACGAATCATATCGATCTTGACATCGCTTTCCAAGTCGTCTCCGAGAATTGCATTCAGTATGTTGGCGGTTTCTCCTGAGCAAGGTGATAAAGTGATTTGTGAGAGCAGAACATCCTGCATGGAACGATTACTTGATCTTCTGAGCATCCACCTTTATTCAAAGAGCGCTGCAAATCTAGAGCAACTTCTAAGTTTGCTTGAGGTTGTTGCATCACCACTTAGTCTGCTGCCCAAAGAAGACCAAGAAGTTGATTTATCTTCATCTGGATCATCTCCTGGAAAAGAGTGGGTGAAAGTTCCTAGGGTCGAAATCACCGAAAAAAGACTTCACTTACTTATCAACACACTGAGACTTGAAAGCTGCAAAGATTCATCCTTTCTCAAAGTCAACGCATTGACAAGGCGTCTCAGCCGAGTGGAGGCGAATCGTGACTTCATCCTCCGCGAACTTGCCTTAGTCGCACAAAATCTAGGCGCTGACGCAATCCGAGATTTGAGATCAGTGAGTGTGCGATTAAGTTCAGCGGCAAAGCTTCATCAACAAAAACTAGAGTCATCAAATGATATCTCCACTGTTGGCAGTAGTCCGAACAACGATTCAATTGCAGGCACACCATCAAGTGCTGTCTCTTTGTCCACAGGCAGCAGTGAGTTGAAACTCCTTCGTGTTCTCCAGACACTGAACTCTCTCTGCATTGAGTTTGCCGACGACGAAAATGCGAAGAGTGACGGTTATTCTGCGGAGTTTGCGTCTCTCTGCCAGTCCATAGATCTAGAATCGCTCTGGAATCAGTTATCATTATGTCTCCGAATGGTATCAGTCCTCGAAGGCGTCACCAACTTCAATGCTCTTGATGACAACGACGAGGACAACAACGATGAAGAGAATGAGAACACTGAAGATACTCTGACAGGAGAGGAAGGCAAGAAGAAACTCCAGAATAGTGTCGCGGGATTGATTACTAGATTCCTGCCCGCCATAGAAGCTTTCTTCATGGTCCATATGTCTTCATCATCAGACACACCAGACTCTACTGAAACCGAAGACATTGATACGGAAAACAGTCCCTTGGTGGAGTTTGTGGCGAGTAATAAAGTTTTACTGAATGCTTTGCTACGATCAAATCAGCACCTGCTTGAAAAGGGTTTGAGAGCGATGGTAAAGATGCCTAAATGCAGGCCTTTCCTTGATTTTGATGTGAAAAGGCAATGGTTCAAAACCCAAGTCCGTCGGCTAAGACAGCAAGCAAATCGTCGCCACGGAAGCTTGCGTTTGAATCTACGGCGAAAGCATGTATTCGAAGATTCCTTTCACGCTTTTAATCATCGAAGTGCAGATGAACTGCGAGGACGTCTCCAAATCACCTTCGTCGATGAGGAGGGCGTCGATGCTGGTGGGCTCTCTCGTGAATTTTTTGCCATTCTGGCGAAAGAGATGTTCAATCCAAACTACGCCCTTTTCATGTCTACCGAAGACGGCTGCACATTCCAACCGAATCCTAACAGCAGCATCAATCTGGACCATTTGCGATACTTCCGTTTTGTGGGTCGCATCGTAGGCAAGGCTGTCGTTGATGGGTTTTTACTCGATGCTCATTTTACTAGAAGTTTGTACAAACATATGCTTGGGACAAAGGTACGTCATTGTATAATTTATTCTGTTGCAGTTTTCTTCGATTTAACCCACTCAACAAACACTTACCCTCCCACATCGTGCAGCCGACACATCACGACATGCAAGCTATTGATCCAGACTATTACAAAAATCTTCAAATGATTTTGCAACATAACTTGGAAGACATTGGGCTTGAGTTGACATTTTCCACTGAGGACCACTCCTTTGGTCGAAGTCAAACAATCGACCTGATTCCAAATGGGCGCAACATCATTGTGACCGAAGAAAGAAAAGAGGAATATGTCAACTTGGTTTGCCAACACAGAATGACTACCGCAATCGAAAAACAAATCAAAGCTTATTTGGAAGGCTTTCACGATATGGTTGACACAGATCTAATTTCTATCTTCAATGCAAAGGAACTCGAATTGCTCATCTCCGGAATGCCTGACATTGATATCCACGACCTCAAAAAGAATACGAATTACAATGGTTACAGACCCGCAGACAAAGAGATTGAGTGGTTCTGGAGTATCATGTTCTCCCTTTCACGAAGTGAGAAGGCTGCATTTCTTCAGTTTGTTACGGGTAGTGCCAAAGTACCCCTTGCTGGATTCAGTGAACTTCAAGGAATGCGAGGTATCCAAAAGTTCAGTATCAACAAAGCAACTGGCTCGGAAGGTGCTTTGATGTCAGCACACACTTGTTTCAATGCACTCGATTTACCCGTGTATAAGTCAGAAGAAGAAATGAAAGAGAAACTACTATATGCTATAAGCGAGGGAGCTGGGGGATTTCTTTTTGCCTAAAAATAATAGATAAACTATATATATTGATAAAGGCATGTAGCTGTATCTGTTTCACTCTTGTTGTGAATATTAAAGAGGAGTTGTAGGAAGTGTTCAGTGAGTCTTTCTAAAACCGGTCCAATCCTTTAATTTTTGCAGAAGCCGTCTGTCTGCCCCTTCCCCTCTCACGCCTCCCGCCTCTTCATTTTCACCTCTCCATCCTCTCATCAAGTTCTCCTGCTGTTTCATTGGCGTGATAATAAGTAGTAGGTAGTAGTAGTAGTAGTAGTAGTAGGCTTGTGCCAACTCTGCCACCATGTCGTATAATTCATATCTTAACAAGCCGGAGAATGCTCTCCGTCGTGCGGAAGAGCTTGTGGCGATCTCACAGGCGTCTGCCGCTCTCTCTTTGTTACATGAAATCCTATCCTCCCGTCGACACAAAACGTAAGTCGCTCAAAGTATTGATTTTATCGATCGTTTTATCGCTTCGCTCAAACACTCACAATACTTTTCACTCCAGGTGGTCGCCGACCTACGAAAAAATAATCATTCTATACCTCGACCTCTGTTTGAAACTTGGTCGTTCGCGAGAAGCAAAAGATGGATTACATCAGTATAGGAATTTGTCTCAGTCTCAAGCACCTGGGAGTCTTGAGGCAGTGATTCGTCATTTGATTGAGGCATCTGAAAAGAAGTGCCGTGAGGCAAAAGAGGCAGCGGACAAGGGTGAATTGCCAAAGCCAGATGAAAAAGGTGAAGGCGAAGAAGCAACTGCTGACGACGACGACGCTGATTTTTATGAGGGATCTGTCCTTCTTTTGTCTACCATGTCGACTGACCCCGAAAAAGCACAGCGTGACACCGCTGTGCTCCTACCCGCTCTCAAATTCCTTTGGGAGGTGTATCGCGCTGTTCTTGACATCCTTAAGAGTAACTCGAAGCTAGAAAGATTGTATCATGGAGCGGCTGTTTCTGCTTTGAGATTTTGTGGAGAGTATAAGCGAAGGGTGGAGTTTCGCAGGCTCTGCGACATGATGAGAATGCATCTTGGGAACTTGAGCAAGTTTGGTGGTGTGGGAGCTGTCAGTTTTGATGCTGGGAGAAACAACAAAGTGCGTATATACCTTGTAGCTAGTCTCATTTCCTTCCTCATGAATTCACTGACATATAATATTATGTATTCCAACCCTACTTCACTCAATTTAGGTCCGTGGCTGGGAAGGATGGACAGCAGAATCCATAGAGCTTCACTTGCAAACACGTTTCGCTCAACTTGAAACAGCTTCCACCTTACGTCTTTACACGGAAGGCTTTCGTACCGTAGAGGACATATACAACATTCTCCAAATCAGTCGGACGCGTCGCAAGTTACCGGGAGTGAACATTCCACCCCCAAAAGCCAAGATCATGGCTGCGTACTACGAAAAATTGACACACCTTTTTTGGGTCAGTGAGAATTACTTATTCCACGCTTTTGCTTGGTACAAATACTATTCTTTGTGCAAGGAGTATAATCGTGGTATGAGCCCTGAGATGAAGACGATGCAGGCAAGTGCCGTTCTTTTGTCAGCTTTATGCATTCCAACCACAACTTCCGAGATCAATAAAGGAAAGAGCAAGTCCCTCGGAAGAGATGCCATTCAATCAACAGTTGAAGATGATATCGCCAAAGAAAAGATGGCTCGTATGGCGACATTGCTCGGGTTTCATACTAGGGAACCAAGCCGCGAGGCCATTCTTGCAGAAATTCGTTCTCGTAACATTATTGATGACGTACCCGATTATTTACGCGATCTCTACGTCATTTTGGAAGACAGTACGGACCCTTTGGATATGGTTGAGAAAGGCCGTCCTTTGTTGGACACTCTTCGTACCGAGTCAGCCGTGGCTGAGTCAACTGACGGCGATGCGGAAGATAACACACTTGGTCGCTATGTTGGGCCTTTGACAAATATGCTTATTCTGAAGCTCATCTTCAACTTATCAGCTGCGTACCACACTATTTCCCTAGACCATGTGAAGAAACTCACATCTGGTCTTGGTGTCAGTTTTGAGCAAATGGAAAAATCCATCATCCTGTCTGCTCAATCGCGTGCACTCAGTGTGCGTATTGACCACCGTGCTGGATGCATTAGGTTTGGTACCGCTGCTTTGGAAAGTGATGAAATGCGTGGACAGCTCTCAATTCTTGCCAAACGGCTTACTACCGCTTGCAATATCATTTCCCCACCCGATACCTCATCGATTGCGGATGAACGCGCTATACTATACGCAGGCGTTCGTTCTTCTCTTGAATCAGAGCACATCAACACTCTCGAACGCAAAGTTGTCATCGAGAAACGCAAGGAAGAAGCCGAGCGTCTCGTCCAAGAGCAGCTTCGCGCAGAAGAAGCCCAACGCAAGGCCGAAGAGTTGGCACGCAAGGCCGAGGAGGATCGCCGTTTGGCACGTGAGCAGAAGATGCGAGAAAAAGAGAAGCTCCAAAAGATCCAAGAAGAAATGGACGCTATGGAGAAGAAGCGTTACCTCACAGCCATGGGTCGCAACGTTGAAAATATGACCGCAGAGCAACTCAAAGAAGTCGATACGGCAGCTCTCGCGAAAGAACACGCTGATAAGGCCAATAAAAAGAAGGAAGAAGCTGAGCGTAAGGTCAAGGAAGCTGCTCGCCAGCTTGACTACCTTGTACGTGCCGTCCGTATTGAGGAATTGCCTCGTATTAAAGAAGCCTATGAGACAAAGACTAAAGAAGACCGCACACGATATGAGCAGGATGTTGTTGACAAAGCCAAGCGAGCGAAAGAACAATGGGACACAGATGTTAATGAGAAAGCCTGCCTTAGGGACTGTTCAGTGTTTAATTATTCATCTGAGTTCCAGTCTATGATAATGGCAGCAAGAACGGGAGTCCACGAGGCATTGTGCAAGGAAGAAGACGAGCGAGCTGAGCTTGAAGCCGAGAAGGGAAAACTTACCCGAGCACGAAAGCGCAAGGCAGACGAAGCTAGAAAGGCAGAGGAAGCCAGGATTGCAGCAGAGAAGGCTGAGGCTGACAGAAAGGCTGAGGAAGAGCGCCAGCGAAAGGAAGAAGAACGCAGGCAGCGTCAGGAAGAGTTAGAGAAGAAAGAACGAATGCGAATGGAGGAGCAAAGAGAAAGAGAACAAAAGGAGCGTTCTGAACGTTCTCAACCTGCTCCAGCGGCAGGAGGGGGAGGAAAGTATGTTCCCCCCTCCCGACGTGGTGGGGGCAGCCGTTGGGGTGGTGCTGGAGGAAGTGGAGCAGGGTCATCATCTGATCGAGGCGGTGGTTACGGGGGAGGACGTTATGATGGGCGTGATAATGGTCCTCGTCAAACGAATAGTCGATGGTCTTAGGTCCAAATAATAACAGTAGCAGTAGCTGAAAAAAGGATACAATGTTTACTTATTATTTACTTTTCTTTTTCATCTCAGAACAGATGACTTGCTTTAGTAGCCACACCATCTGCCCTTTAGTCCTATTCAGATCATTTATCTCTTCCTGCTGCTTCTGTAACTCTTTTTGTTTCTTTGCACTCTGCAGCACCTCGGTTTCCTCTATTTCTCCCTCATCTCGAGTCGCTTCACTGTTCAATTTCCGTTTCTTATCATTTTTTCCCACTTCATTCAACGCTTCCGCCAACTTGACTCTATCCGCATCATTTTCCGCTGTAACCTCGCCAAGCATCTTCCCCACAATATCATCATGCTCCTGCTTCAGTGAATGTAATTCCCTGTTCTCCTCCTGTGACATTAGATGATCCAAATTTACCAACTGTTCATTCCACCCTGCCAAGACAGCTTCTTCCGCACTTGTTTTTTCTGCCTCAAGTTTATTTAGCTGTTCATTCCCCTCCGTAAGTTGTATATTGGCCTTCGCTCTAATATCCTTCCGTGCACGTTCCTTCTCTTTCGTTTTTTTATCATCGTTCCTTTCTTTCATTTGCTGCTGTTTTATCCGCGCAGCTTTCACCGCTGCAATTTCTTTCATCTTCTTTTTGCGTATAATATCGCTAATAGCATCATGAGTCGATTGGTCTTCCGTTAGAAGCGGAATTGTACAGGATGTTCTCATTGTAGTACTGACGTATGATCCCGAGTGAGCCAATCCAACTCCCCATCCATTAGTGACGCCCAACACATTCCTTGATGACGCTGCTGCCGTCTTGATTTTTTCAATCAAGCTCGGAGGTGGGGTTGACGATGGCGATGGGGCAGCAGATGATGCCGCACTGTTAGTCTTGCTGCTGCTAGCCATATCGATTGTCCTTGATGAATGTATACTTCTTAACTATTATCGACTTCCTTCTTCACCACTACAAACTACAACCATAACACATCACGTTCTATTATTATTTACTATCTAAACCAATCAACTGCTATCAGGTTGATCAAAGAAGACCTGCAACAAAGAATGGCAACAAACCCTGCCTTTCACTTTGAAAGGCTGGCTTTGCTTCGTCACTCTTCAGTCTTCAGCAGCCTTCTTACGTCCGTCCACATACTACACTAAGCATAGATACTCTCGATACAGTACGTTTGGGTATCTAGTCACACTCCCCTTCCGTTGGGAATGTGACCGGTGATGAGCACTGAACTACAGAACTTACTTTCAGTTCATAAATTTTTACAGCAGTGAAGTGTAATCGACACCACCAGTTGTTTTTCATTACGAGTACTCTCATCAGCGAGAGTTGCTAATGTCCTCGTCCTCGTTGTCGGGGCTTAACCGCCGCTGCTTCCGCCTTCGCAGCCGAGTCTGATCCGTCTCCATCAAATAATACACTTTCCAAGGTAAGTCGATGATCGATCTTGTCGTTTCTGTGTTGTTTAGAAGGTTGGAACATGAGACGACCACCTCCGATTGAACAAGATGTTGATTTGACAAGTTAAGGGCATCCCTCTTTTGGAGTGATGTGCATCTGGGTTCAGGGGTTCCCACGATCCGTGTGCACCGTTGCCCTACTCCGTACAAGTTTGTTGTTGGCCGTGACCGCGACCCCTTGAGTAAATCCACGGTGAGAGTAAAAGAAGAGTAGTTCGTTGATCGTCCTGGGCAGAGGAGCCCATTGGCTTAAACCGGATGCCTCGTAGTCACGAATCATCGGTCCTCCTAACCGGTACGTGCGGGTTGCTTTCCACCTCTCTAACCTGGTATCTTGGTGTGTCTGCCTTAACTTGTCAGCAGTGCGTCATTCGGTCTCATGGAAACGACCCCCACTAAATCTTCATCGAAGTCAATCATATGTTGCGGTCTCTCATGTTCCATGGAAGGTCGTTTTGTATGCATCACTTCTATGTATTCGTTTCAACTAATGATCCTCTCTCTTCATCATCTCCCTACTTTGTACAACAGCGTGGTCTGGCTCATCCGCCACCGCCGAGTCTGATCCGTCTCCATCAAATAATACAGGTGCTGTGGGAGAAGAAGTGATCTCGTAGGATGCACCACATCTTCCAACACTAGTTTGAATTCTGGCTCTGATGTTGTAGCTTCATCATCGGTATCACTCGTAGCAGCATCACTGTCACTAGTATCAGCAGCATCGGGTGCTTCTCCATTGATTGTGCTTTGGTGCAATTGCCATTTGCCACTCCTCGGTAGGAAACATGGTGCGATTGCTTTCTGGATGAGGAACAAGATGATGGCGTCAGTGACCGAGGAGTGAGGAATGCACTACAACTAGGTGCTGTCAATACAGACAGAAGTGCAGCAGCTACTGCGGAGGTAGACACACGCATTTGGAATTGTGCAATGAGAAGTGTATGAGTGCAAAGGCAATACCATTGCACGCTACTATCACTCTTTGCTTTTGTGCGTCAGTTGTTGTTTGCTGAGGATGCTGGGCTACTTAGATCACATACACCTCAAATAAAACTAATTATCTTCATCAGATTCCTCGACATGGCTCTCATCTTCTTCTATCGAATCAAAATCATCGGGTAACTTTAAAGTTTCAATCTCTTCTTCTACTTGTGCATCATCTGAGGCTCCCACCTGTATGGCCAAGACCACGGACACCAAGGCCGCGAACGCGACAGCTGCTATCTGTGGCTTGTTTTGAGACACGATAGTCACAACTTTTGATACCTTCCGATGTATAGACATCCGTCCACGAAGCAACAGGACTTGCAGCAAATCATTGACTTTTCGTAATAGCGGTGTATTGTCTTCATTCATATCTGTTGCAATATCTGTCGTGTATTCAACAAAATCACTAACCCTCGATTCACCGTTATCGTCTACAACTTCCTCTTCAGAAAGAGCGTCTTCATCAATTTTGTCAGCACCATTATCTTTGACGTCTACGCTGGCACCTGCATCATCATCATAAGCAGAAGCAATTGTAGATTGTTCTTCGGCGGCAACTTTTTCTTCGTTTTCTTCGTCTAAGATGTCGGTGTTCAAGATTTCAGCACGTGCTTTGTCTCCGGTACCACCAGAGACTTCATTAAGTGTGATTTCTTCTTCTATTTCAAGGACTGGTAAAATGGATGAGCTTGAGCTTTCCTCATTATCAGCGGACGTTTCTTCTTCGACAATAGTAGAGAGTTCTTCATCAACAACTTCTTTATCTAAGATCTCTTCTTCTACGGCATCAGCAACCTTTTCATCTTCAGCTCCTTGCAGTTCCGATGCAAGTTGAGCATCAACTTCAGTCGAGCCGATGTCTTTATCACATGTTTCCGTATCAAAAGCTTCAACGATGACCTCTCCCATGTCAGCTGATGAATCAAGTTTATCTCCTCCAGTTAAAGTCGGAGTTATTGTTTGGGAGCTACCATACGCTCTTACATCTTCAATATTGACTTTATCTTGATTTGATTTACTCCTGTTCTTACTCTCTGCTAGGTAAAATGATTGTGTTTTCTTAATTTCTTCTTCCCAAGCACTTTTGTGCCTCTCAGAACTTGTAATCTCTTCAGTATTGCAAACTTCAGCCGTAGTTCCAGAATCAACTTTTGTATCTTCATCACTCTTCATCTGAGTTGATTCGCCGTTATCTGCATGACCACCTCTAACTAGTAATCCAAATGGAAGGTTGACGCTTCTTTTCAATAATATAGTATTGGCATCTCGTAGTTGTTGTTTCGATGCTTCAGGCAACGATCGTAGATTTCTGGGTAAAAATGTAGCAGTAGACGCCTCAACCAATACCGCCACTACCGAAGCCAGCAGTAGTGGCAGCAAGAAAGGAAGAACAGTTTGGCAGCGGAGCAAGTGCATAGTCAACAGCAATTATTTGTCGCCTTCAACATCCACCTACACCACCTAAGCTCCGCGGGTAGGTTTGGATTTTGCATTTTGCAGGATGTCTCTCTCGCAGCGTTCCCGCAAAAATCTCTGGGCGGCCCGCCATTTTCTTTCAACAAAAGCCACGAAAGCAAAAGATGACACGGAAGGCAAAGACATTGGGCAATCGCTAGACTACGACCCTATCTTTGTCATCAACTGAAGTAAATAACAATCGTTAGCATAATAATTTATCACCCTGCTCGTCGTTGTAGTGTAGCTTGGGTTTTGGTCGTGAGATTCAGCAGATCAATCCAGTTTAGATTACTAACTACCTACACACCGCCAAAGGCAAAAAAACACATCTGTCTCCACTAACACACCAACACACAACCAAATCCAACACCATGAGAGAACTACGCGTCGAAGATGCGCTGATGTACCTTGATCAGGTCAAGATGGAATTTGGTGATTTTCCACAGATCTACAATGAATTTCTTGAGATAATGAAAACATTCAAATCACAAGAGATCGACACTCCAGGCGTCATCCGACGCGTCGCCGCATTGTTCCATGGGAATAAGCGACTGGTACTTGGGTTTAATACCTTCTTGCCTGAGGGGTATAGAATTGAGTTACCACTAGATGGAAGTCCATTCCCAGTATATAGGGAGCCTGGGAAGGCGGGGGTGACACAAATTCCATTACCGGGCAACCCCAACGTGCCATCAGCGGGTGATTTGAAGCCGGCGGCACAACCAACTTCAGGAGTATCAACCTCGGCGGCTGCACAGGCTTCCCAACCTGGAATGGGAGCTGCGAATACCGCGGGGGGGATGATGCGACCTCCAGCACCATCGTCAATGCCCAACACTGCAGCGGCCCGACAAGGTCCTACGGGGGCGGCTGCAGTGTTGGGCATTGACGATGGTGCTGGAGGTCGCATCATCCCCCCCGCGGTATTCGCAGCTNTTATTTGCCGACCATGCGGATTTGCTCAAGGAATTCACATACTTCTTACCCGATGCAGTGCAAAGTCAGGCAAAGGCACAGTTGGATGTTGCAGCAGCAAAGGCCGAGGAAAGGGCGAAGCAACGCGCGGCACAGGCAAAGGCTTCTGGGAAGGGGCCTTCGTCGATGATTGGATCTCCACCAGGTGTTGTTGCCAACCAATCTAATTTTGTACCAAGTCCTGCTGGGGGGATGATTCTTCCTCCTCCACCGGCAGCAACCGTTGATAGTGCACACAAACGAATGCCAAGCGTTCCAAGCAACGTACCTCGAACTCCCTTTGGTGCAACAAAGGCTCGTAGTGAGGATAGGGAGAATGAAATTGCCGCAACGGCGAAATATGGTAGGGTGAGCTTTGATCCTGTCAGACCTCCGAGAAGGTAAGTAGACTTTGATGATCCAAGGAAGAAAATTGTGTATTTCCTACATCTTTGCAATTGAATACATTCATATTATTCGCTCTAACCATGTGTCTTAAATTCATGGTGTATGACAGAAACGAGCTCAACACTGTACAGGCAGCACAGGTGTTTGGTCGTCCTAAAGTTGTCCCAGCTGAGCCCCTCCAACCGATGACAACAGAAATTGCCTTCTTCAAACATGTGAAGGCACATTTCAATCGGAAGGATCTCTTCCCTGACATGTTCAATCCTACCATTAAACGACGTCATACGCCATATGAAGAATTTATCAAATGTATCCATCTGTACGGGTCGGGCATACTGAATAAGGATGAACTCATCCAATTACTCCGCGGCTTGTTCATTCAGGGCAATGCCCCCAAAAGTGGCGCTAACGCATCAAACATTACGGGGAATTCAATGATCATTTCAGCGTCCAATGCGCTACTATCAGAGTTGGAAAAGGTATTGATAGGTCGTGGTCCATTTACATCGCAGGAAAGAACAAAGAAATTTAGAGCCAAGTATGGAAGTTATCCTCTTCGAGAATACGAAATTACTGACATGTGCAAGAACATCACTCCTAGTTATTGGAGTTTTCCATCTGACTATACCCCTGATGGGCCAGGCGTTGACTCTGACAGTAGTGTTCTTCAGCTGCTCAACTCTAAGTGTTTTATCATGGCAAAGGATTGGCCAGAGAAGGGCAAGATGAAGTTGAAGTCGCCAGAATGCTATGATGGTGTGAAGGTTAGACGCAACATATGGGAGGAGGTTATTTGCCGCGTTGAGGATGAAATGTTTGAGGTAGATATGGCTATCGAGCGCAACGAGTCGGCATTACGAAAATTGGAGCCAATCGCCGATGAGGCAACACGCCTTCGTGAGCTAGAGGAGAAGGATGGCCAGCCTATCGGACGGTTGCAGTACAAATTGAATATGCGCAGTTTGAACACAATTCACATTGGTGCCATTGCCCGTATTTATGGTGACTCTGGAGATGAAGTGATTCAACATTTGCTTCGAAATCCATTGGTTGTGGTTCCTATTGTGTGCAAGAGATTACAAGAGAAGGATGCAGAATGGAGGAAGGTGAAGGCGGAACTAAGCAAGGAGTGGAAGCTTGCGTTGAGTGAAAACATGAAGGGGAGCCTAGATGTCAAATGTCTGCTCTACAAACGCGAAATTGAGAAGAGCTTCGCAACAGAACATCTTATTGAGGTGCGTGCCTGCATTTGTCATTAACCGAACAGTGTTGTATGTATTTATTTTGTTTTTAATTATTGAATCTCTTCACATTTCTGCAGGAGTGTCAAGAAGCGAAGTCATTTGCAAAACATCCATCTACAATTCGCCGTCATGTTGCAACGAACATGATTTTACCTGATTTTCACCTTGCCAATCCAGATAAAGACCTAGCTCTCTTCCAGCCACATGTCTCCGTTCTTGTGTCGAAAATGATGCCACACAAAGACGCTCATGACTTATTAGCAGCACAAATTGGTGGAGACGGTAGCAAATTTTCAAAGCTGTGGTCGGACTTCATTGCGCCTTGGTTCGGTTTGCCATCAACTTGGGATTCTAATGAATCAAGCAACAATACGGAAACTATGAAATTTTCTCCAGGCCAAAGAGTGAGAACCACCGTTGGTGACGGGCAAATATTATCAGTTACTGCTGACTCTCAACGATACAAGGTCGAATTTTCTTTTGGAGTTGGTTATGTCCGTCCTAGCGCTATCGCTCATCTACTCCCATCTAGCAACAGCTCAGTACCTGATGATGTGACAACCAAAGACTCATTTATGCAGGACGACATTCAGGTGTTATTTGGCACCGAAAACATTTACCTTTTCATGCGACGCTATATCCTCCTAAATACGATGTTGTATCAAGTAAAGGATGCCATTGAAGGCGATGGATACACCAACTGCATGTCTGCCATTGTCGACTTCATCAAATCAAAGACAGATGTGAAAGCATTTGAGAGTGCTGTTCGTGGGATCACTGAAACAAAAGTTTTCAACATTGTTGCTATTCCGCCGCTTGTTAAGAGTTGTTGTGATGCAATGACCAAAGTATTCGAGGAAGAAGTCATAGAAAATCTCTACCACTGCTCCCAATTAAAGTTGAAGGACTTGAACCAGTTGCGATCCCTCAGCATGGATGTTACAGATGAAGCTGTCTACAGATTGCAAATCCGTTCCTCCGCAAGTGAGGTTTTCTTCTCATACCTCCCAGCAGATGTTGAATTACAACTATCCAGCACAACGGAAAAGCGCCCGTTGGAAACCGAGGAGAATGACGACATGAAAGACGATTCAAAACGTTTGAAGACAGAGTAAACACTTACCCACTTCATGATTTAATGCTTGCATATAAGTAGTAATTGAGAAATAAGAAAATGATCTCTAGAGTAGTACTCCATACTGCCAGCACATGGGAAAGGAGTTTCATTTCCCTTACCATACTTTCCCTTCATCTCTCCAAAAGATT
>JALLBI010000011.1:0-45258 GCA_036940125.1 Mediolabrus comicus
TATCAATAGAATCTTGCCGTAGTAGTACTCAGACGACTAGCGGCGTAGTAAAATACCTACCACCGGGGGCGAAGCAGCACAAGGGAGAAGGAGTAGCAGAAGTGCTGCTAGCCCCCGCCTCAGAGACAACCTAACCCTCGTGAGTTTTGGGGGTCCTTTTTTGTTGACGATGCACAGATCTGTGCATCGTCAAAAATAGTAGTGTCCATACACTAATCAAACATAGAGAGTTAGCATATTTGAAAATTTACACTAGTAAAGGTGACGTCTCTCACACTCCTTTTTGCGAAGCAAGTAACAATTGTTCGTAGTAGCTTCTGCATTAACGCTGCTCTCAAAGAGGAAGACAACACAAATAAATAACAACAATGTGGAGTTTCCTAACTGGCGGTAGCCGTGGCAATAATGATCCGCTGCTGCAGCAGCGCAGCAGCTGGAGGAGGAAGACAACAGTTCTGCTGCCGCCGCTGCTGTCGAAGATGATGTGGAAACACGCTCGCCTCTACGGAAGAGAACACGTCGTACCAATAACAATGAAGGAAACAACGATAATAACAATGATAATAATAATAACAACGATAATAACGATGATAATAACAATGAAGATGGCGATAACTACGAATATCATATTTCCAACCAAGTTAGTAGGCAACTTACTTTTGATGACTGTGTTGAATCATCATTTGACGAACACAACGATGGCACCGAAGGAGAAAGGGTATACGTAGCAGATGATAATGTACGCGATCATGTACAGATGGAGAATCAACATTGGAGAAACTTGGTATGGGATCCACTGCTAAATAAATTCTTCTATGAAAATGATGGTGTTCCACAAGATGGCATCCCAAAAGTTGATGAGTACAACATTATAAATCCTACAGATGAAACGATGGAAGTACGTGTAGTAGTGAACAAGTCGAGGGCACTTATGAAGGAACAGTACGAAAATGAAGTCAACCAGCTACTGGCAACCTTGGACCAATTGGGAATCCCCAAAACTACGGAAGGCTTGACGGATCATCTGTTTGGTGACAAGAGTAGGTTGATGCAGAGTTTAGTTAAGGCGCTGGGGAAGGAAGCACACGAGATTCATCAGTTCCTAGCCACAATCTACTTTGCTGCTGAGCTTGGCTTACCGGCTCATCGCCTACAAAAGCACCCAAACATTAAATACGACAAATACATGGATAAGGATGCGCTCAACTCTTTTTGGAACGACGTGGCCGATGCTGGAAAGAATGGAATTTCGCCAACCTATCTATGGGAGACTGTGGAGGATTGCCTGAATGCTGACTGCCGAGATTTATTCCTTAATCTAAAAGACCAAACATATAAGCTGAGGATTGCACTTGATGACGACAAAGTCCACTTCCAATTCAGAACATTGTCAGTTGTAAGGGATTCAACCTATATGTGTGGGTTGAGTGGAGTGCATCACGTAGTGGCAAAGTGTAGAGGATTCATCATCGACTCTGCGGTTGCGGCCGCAACAGACTTTCCATTGTGCTTCAGGGCGAGGCGAGAAGGTAGATCTACTGCACAGAATTATGAGGACATGTTCCGATTTATGTTTCACTTAAGATTCACCGTAGCTGGAATGGCTGCCTTGGCTCTGAATAACATCGTGTTTTGTTCAGATCGAGGTTATTGGCAAAGTGGAATCATTTTACTTATCCTTCAACTCGGTGGATCGGTGTTCGGGACATTGATGCGAAAAGAATGGGTGCCATTCACCTATGAGCAAAAGTATCCCGGTAAGCGAAGAGTTGTAGAGAAGAAGTATGGCCGACGTATCTATTTGGCATATGCTCGATGGTGTAATATAATGCTAAAGATTATGGCATTCTGCACTGGCACGGGTGATGTCTCCTTGGCAATGGATAGCGAAGGGATAGAGGGTCAGCCACAAGTATGGGAACTCGGTCTTAAGAATGATGGTGATTACAGATGGTACATCTCTCAAACCCTTACCCCAAAACAACGAAAGTTAAAAGCATTTCAATCACTTCCTAGCGTCCAACTAGAAGAGTCTGATGAGAGAAACATTGAGTATCACATCGACATGTTGTCTGTTGTAATGCTAACATGTCAAGATATGGACTATTCATGGGCTGCCTTGCGCAAGTTTGCCTTCACATCATCGGCTTCGGCAAAGACAATCAACGATGCAGCAATGTACGTACCACCAGAACATCCAATCCGCACATCATACCAGGCTATAATTGACTTCGCTGATCTCGGCAACTCATTGAGTGACCCTGAAGACGATGATGTGACAAGCTCCAACGGCGATGGTGATCCAGTCGCAGAAGCTCTGCCGCCTGTTGATGCAGAATTGGTCAAGCAACTTGTCAAATCAATGCGTGCAGGGAGTACAGAGACTCTTGAAGATTGTAAGGCGGCAGCCAAACGGTTACTTGAGAAATTAGAAGCTATGAAGAATAGTCCCCAATCCCAACTATTATCTTCTATGCTAACAGCCCTTGGAGTCAGACTTAACCGTGCGATGAATGAGATTTCTGATATTAACAAGATGAAGTTACTACGGCAATGGGCGAAGTCTATTTCATCTAGCCGCTCTGCTTCTGAGTACAAGTTTCCGTACGACAAACTGTTGGATGCTAAGGATGTTGAACTTATGGTCGAGAAGCGTGTTGGTGATGTATTAGCATCTGGAAATATTCCGGATAAATACAAAAATCCGAAGAACAAGGAGATGCGTATTGAATTGCTCCAGTATATTGATAAGAATCCAGCATATTCACAATCGGCTCAGCAACGTGATCCAGAATACAGTCCTTTAGTGCATGTTGTTCTTACTGCTATTATAAGGAGAGGCTTCTTACAGGCTCTTACGGGTAATGAAAAGAAAGAAGCTAGACTTGGTCACCAAAATGAGGAGCCATACTTGACTGAATACTTCAATGATAGCCAGCTTGGAAGAGTTCCCGACATAAATATATGTGACATTCGACGAGTTGGTTTGGCAATGCATAACGATAAGCCTTATGTTCGTGATTCTGCCGATGCTATAGCGTTTGAGCGCAGAAATGGTGACCAAGATGGTGGTGACTATTTTGATGAAATGACCAGTCATACCATTGAGTGTAAGTGCCGTGCCCAATCAGGATACGATGGGTCTCTTCGTCAAGCTAAGAATATTCGACGAAAGTTGTTGGATACATTGGATATATCAGCACGGATTACTGCGGAGGCAAATGGCCATGCCGTATACAAGCACATTTCGTCATCTCAACAAGACCTCCTCAAGAAATTCATTCCCAACAGCAACGAGAGAATTCAAATCTTACATCATGCTTACACATATAGCAGGAAGAGAACTACTCTACTCGTCGGTGGACCAGATGGAAAGTTATTGTATGGTATTATCGTTACATTTGAAGACGATGTGCTGAATGCCTACGGCCAAGTGCTTGACTTTCTTTACAATAGTGGGTTGCATTTATTCTACGCTGCCGAAAAAGCAGGTGATCTACCTCTTGATACAATCAAGAATGTAATCGACAACGATGACACACTGAAGGGCAACTACACACTTGGTGACTTGGTTACTTCTGCATTAATATGCAATGAATTGCTTCCAGGTAATCGGTCCGGTGTGCAACATCCACTTCCTGCTTGCAATACATTGATACCATATGAATATGCGCTCTGGAATGTTTCAAAGGGTGGTTCTGATACAGTCACTAGATTAATTTGGAATTGCTTGTCCATCCTTCCCATCAAAACTCCACAGACAGTGATGATAGCTCGATACCTAATGATCTACGGAGTGTTGCATCACCGACTGGTCCAGCAGGCCGGCTCTGGAAGGAAGAGTATTTCAGTGACAGACACGCTTCAACAACTTCGTGAGCGTGCCAATAAATACTTGGCATTTCATGATTCACTTGGCATTCTCAGTAAGTTTCATCTAAATGCAAGCCAGTCGTCCCAAGCATCCAACTCTGTCCAAGAAGATGTCAACTCGCAGACGTACGCCATGAAACCAGCTCCTCGGTTTGATAAGAATGCCAAGCGTAAACAGTTCAGTGTAAATCACAGCATTCTCGGCGATTCTCTTGGTGGAACTCCTATTGGAAAGAGTAAGGGCAAGGGGAGGTCAAAACAATTTCTGGATTCGAAGCCAAACTCCTTTGCCATCAAGCAGCGTGAGGATAGTTGTAAAGGTTTTCTTGGGAGAATCTTTTTGGATAATGGAAAGAAGGGTGGTGACTTTGATCTTGATAGACGTCAATCATGTGATCTCTGTAAGGCTCGGAACGTGACAACAATGTGTGCAGGATGTAAACGTGTGTTGTGTTTTGACAGAGATCGTCGCGAACGAATATTGAACTTGCTTGAAGGTGAAGACGGTGATGAGCTACGGGAGAGATTTCCTGTTCTTGCCAATCTCCGTAGGCGAGATGTTCCTTCGTTCTACACCGAAATAGGAAGGGTGGGCGATAAAAGATTCGTCATGGGTTTGAGTTGCTGGCATCTTTCACATCCCAGTCATTTTTGCTCTCCCTGCAATGATATGGATGGACAACTGTCACATGTTGCTGCATCTGGAGAAGGGATTGATTCACCACAAGCACTGTAAATATTGCATATAAATCATTCATTATTGCTGTCGTATATTCAAATATTATTTTGTTGTGTGTTATTTTAGCCAACACCAAATAATATAATGTTGGTTCTGATCTCAACAGTGAAATGTTTGTTGCATAATTTTATCATTCAAATCTTCTCCATATCGTCATCAGTCATCGTACTCTCTTCATGTTGTGTCACCTATTTGTTCGCCTTCGCAAGAGTATACCTCTAATTAGATGAACAGGTCGTCTTAGTGTTGTTGTTGCTGCAGCTGCACTGCACTAATTTCATTGTCAATGCATGTCAATCATTGACATCGGTCGGTGCACATCTTGTGTGCGTCATCGGGTTGTTTTGTGATGTGTTCAAAAAGATGACACTGGATGAAGTTGAAACCAATTAAACAGCAACGGCACCGCCTCCAATAGCAGTTAGAGGCTGCCGATGATTCATATGGTGCTTGCTACCATAGTGTCGGCAGCAGCGGCACAGTTTCGTAGGATAGTGTTGAGAGAGGTGCTCGCGGAGGAAGATTTTGTGAGAGCCCTTTTCTAGTGTGCATGATTTTCACTAGTTAGAAGAAGTTAGAAGAAAAAGCAATAAATAAACAGTGCGCACTAGTTATTTTGACGATGCACAGATCTGTGCATCGTCATCCACGATGCACAGATCTGTGCATCGTCACTCACGCGGGCTAAAAAGGCGTCCGGACGCCTTTTCCATTTTCCACAATTTTACTACGGCAGCCTACTAACAAAATATGGCCTCTCTCTGCAATTAGTCCATAGACTAATATATTGCTAATCCTCCAGGAATAAGAGCGGACAGGGTATTGTTGGTACATTGGTGGCTTGGTTTGGGTCAAAACGACCTGTTTTCAAGCGAGATAATGATTTTTCTAAATCACCATCTTGAGTCTCCTCAAAAGCAGGTAATGCATTAATACTCCCCCTCCATTGTTCCCTTCAATAAATATAGACGCAAACTGTTATATTGTGATAGTATTAGGATATTCTATTGTTTATAGCGTCAAAATCCATTGTTTATTGGTTGATTGTTGCATTTTTCTTTATTATTTATGTGCAAAAATAATGTTGTTGGTGTTTTGGGAGAATGCGGGGGCTTTATTATTCAATCCAACACATAGAATTAATAACTTATACCATAATTAGTCGAGGAGAGCCGCTGGGGGGTTGTCATTATTGTTTGTCTCTTCATATGAACACATCTAAGGTGGAGGGGTCAGTGAGTGCCAAAAATCAGTGTTGTGTTAATAATTCCATTAATGGTGCTTTGTTGAGGACACCCCGCCAACTCCATATGAACACCATTAAGGTGGAGGGGGGCAGAATGTGCCAAAAATCAGTGTTGTGTTAATAATTCCAATAATAGTGCTTTGTTGAGGACACCCTGCCACTGGGACCTCGCCATGGGTAGTAGTTAATGATTGCACCGCCGGATGTTGGGGGTTATTATTGTTTATTGAGTGTACAGCCGAATATTCCGTCGTCGACATGATCGACCCCCTCCGTCGCGACCATAATAATGATGTTAGTAAGCGTAGTCTTCGCCATTCCCCCGCCATTGCGGGGCGCAAACGCTGACATATACCCCTTAGAACAATATCGAAAAATGTTCAACCGCAATTCGCCGGCATGGTGATGCAATGTCGAAAGATGCTGTAGGACGGGCTTCACCGTAGTAAGATCACTAACAAAATGGTTGAGAAAAATTGCAGAGCCTCGACACGGCCGGCAGCTCCCCAAATAACTAGTAATTTGTTAGTGAGCCCCTAAAGTGAAATTCCGAAATTTGCTAGGGTCTCTGCAGACTGCAGAGTCCCGGAACGTGGACTCCCAAGTATGCAGTAGATCCTATTTAGGGTGCATTACTCCGGCCTACTTAAGGCCACCTTCTCCTCTACTTCCGATGAATCTCTTGTTGTGGAACAAATCGATATCGTCATCATGGATAAGCGGAGAATATATGACCAAATTCGGAACCTACTCAAACGACGTCATGAGCCACTAGTTGAAGTGGGCGAGAGTATCATTGCAGGAGCTGGAAATGGCGTATTTTCTCGGCAATGTATCGACATCGACCACACTGATGAGACGACTGCAACAACAACGCCGACGGTCATGTGCCTCTATCCTGGAATATATACTCCAGATATACCACCGTCATCATATTATCATGATGAAAGAACAACAACACATTATCTTGCAAATCAAGTTCCACCCTCCTTTCAACATGGAAGGGGACCAGATATGAGCTCAAACGCATACATACTAAATCTTCAGAGATGCGGTGGCTACATTGACGGATGGTCCATCAATAGTCAATATTGTAATGATAATAATAGAGAAGAGAGTCGACGATTGGATATAAATCCATCTGCTTGTGGTCATTTGATTAATCATCATGCGTATGATTGTAACACGTCTGTGTTTTCCTTTTCGTGGAGGGAAGTTTTGGAACAACAAGAAGAAGAGTGCAATGATGATGAGGATGATGATCAAGATGATGATGATCAAGATGATTATTTTGCATTGCCAAATGAAATGCGATCAGATGGTAAGACTACTCATTAACAGCAAAATGATTCTTGACGGCATATTATGTGAAGCTAACAACGCAAACTTGAATCGTCGCAGGCTCTCCTTGGTACTATGACGAAGTTGACGACAATATTACATGCTTTCCAACTATCAACAAGAAGCCACAACCCTCT
The DNA here is from genome assembly GCA_036940125.1 of Mediolabrus comicus. Classification (NCBI taxonomy): domain Eukaryota; phylum Bacillariophyta; class Thalassiosirophyceae; order Thalassiosirales; family Thalassiosiraceae; genus Mediolabrus; species Mediolabrus comicus. The sequence goes on from JALLBI010000011.1 coordinate 7,337, forward strand.
CTCACTACTGACGTGAATCAACATCAACTCTGTGGTGCAGCCTTAATACTAACATCTCCAGTATCCAAAGGTGATGAATTATTTCTTGACTATTGTCTTCAGGAACCTCTTCCAAAGTGGGCAAAAGATTGGTACCATGTTACAACAACAACTGCAGAATTATCGTCATCATAAATATGATGGTGATGAAGAATTGGTGTGTGGTAGATAATATCAAATGAACTAAGCGTACTCCTTTCATATATTCTCTGCAATCACATAGTTCCTGCGGGGGGTCAAGAAAAAGGCCCTGTAGACATTATTCTGCCCCACATGCCCACCCCTGGTTATGCCTGTTTAGAGGACAATTCCGGCACTTTGTTGAGTGCCGGTTGATACGTCATCATCAACATCGACCTCTCAAAAGATCTCTCTTCAAATGAAAGATCCAACTAACTCCAAGGCACAATGCGATTCTGCGGTGTAGATAATAATAGGTATGAAAGTGGCCTCTAAAAGAAGTTGGCAGGCAAACAACATAATTAATAGACGTAGCCGTAGCAGCAACAAACCTATATATTCTTTTGGACCGACCGGCGGCAACCCCGTAGGTGCTAATTTTGCACCCTTTATTTTCAAACTCGCCGCTTTGTGCACATCTGAACACATATCTAATAATATTGCATTTGTCATAAAAAGAGAGAGATTGGGTTGAACGCCACCATTACAATAATAAAAATGAAACTATACGCAGCAGCAGCCTTTCTCGTTGTCCTCACTTCCTCCTCATCGAATAGTAGTTCATCTGCATTTCAATGGGGCGGCGGCAGTGGTGGTAGATTTCTCTCCATTCCCTCACTTCGATCACACCAACAGCGGCAACAACGGCAGCAATTGATTAACACTTCCCTCCATGCTGCCAAGGGCACCAAAAATAATGCCGACGATGACGATGAGAGCAACGATGGTAATAATAATCGTCCCAAAGCACCACAACCACGTGGCACCTCCCCATCCGCCAACAACAAGAAGAAGAAAAAGGCAGCAAAACAAAAACAAAAACAAAAGCAACAACAAACACTCACCGATATTGATCCATCACTGAATGATGAAATTTCAGATGCATTACGTTCTGCTCAAGAGGAGATGTCACGTATTGATGGGGAGGAGTTGTTGCAGCTACTTCAAGAATCAGAGGGAGAGGGGGGCAGTAGTGGTGGTATTAGTAATGATAAAGAGGAGGGTGGTAGTGGTGAATTGTCAGATGATGAACGATTGTTACTTGAGGCACAACGTGAGGCAGATGAGGCAGAGGCATTATTAAAACAGGCCGAGGAGGAGGCGGCACGGTGGGAACGTGAATTGGCCGCAATTGAGGCAGCAGCTGCCGAAGAGGCATTGGCCTCGGCTGAGGCGGCAGCCAAACAGGCTGAAGAAGAATCACGTTTGGCAATGGAGGCTGCCGAGGCAGCAGCTGCCGTACAAAAAGCCAAGGAAGATGAAGATGCCTTAACAAGTATGGCACAAGCCTACCAAGATGCATTAGATGCTGCCAATGAAAATGTGGATTTGTTATCATCACAAATTGACGCGTTGGAATCAGAATTATCTTTGACGATTGCCAAGATGGATAAAACGAGTGAGGATAAGGAACGGATTAGTGCCGAGTATGCCTTTTTGGCGAAGAATTATGGTGATTTGAAGAAGAGTGTGGCGGAGAATGTTGGTAGTGGTGGTGGTGTTAATGTGAAGGATCAGGAGGAGGCACTTGCCGCTGCCAATGCTGCTGCCGACGCTGAACGTGAGACGACAAAATTGTTAGAACAGGAAATACAAACTTATCAATCTCAAATTGATACATTGACAAATGAATTATCATCATTGACAAAACAACTTACGACAGCCCAAGAGGAAACTACCAAGTGGAAACTTCAATATGAACAAATCCAATTAGAATTGTCAACTCAATTATCCGAATCCAACACTCAAAATGAAGAGCTACAGCAACAAATTAATGAAGTGAATGCCAAACTTGAAGCAGAACGTGTAAAGGCACAAGAACAAACTCGTGCCTCATTAGATCAAATGAAGGCTGAGATCCAATCTGAGGCACAGCGTGAACGTGCCGCGGCCGTGGAAGATGTTCGGGGTAAGATGGATGCAGAGATTGCCAATTTAAAGGATGTTTTGAAAAGTATTGAGGGGGAGATGGGGGAGAAGGAATTGTTGGTGGAGAAGGCACGTGTGGATATGGTGGAGGGTGAAAAGTTGATGGCGGAGCTTGAGTGAGTATCATATATAGGGTTTCATATTTTGTATTTGTTGTTGTTTGGATTCTATGTCAAGAGTGATCTAACATTTATTATTTTACTATCTGAATTTTTGTTGTGTTCACAATCATCATCAGAACTCTCCGTAATACTTTGGAGGAAGAACAAGCCAAATCTACAAAGAATACGGAAGAGTACGAAAAGACCCTTGCTACCTACACCTCTCAACAAGATGCACTTACCACCCAACTTGCCGAGAAGGAAGATGTTATTGTCAATCTTACCAAGGACCTCGATGCTAGTAAGAAACAAATTGAGGTAATCCAACTTGAAATGGAGGTACTGCAATCCAAGGTAGACGAATCTCAAGAATTGAATTCCGTGAACACCCAACTTAAAAAAGAATTGGATTCTGCCAAGTCAACTCTCGCCAAGAAAACATCTGAAATGAACTCTCAAATGAAAGAGAAGGAATCGAAGATATCATCTCTTGAAAAAGAATTGGAGAGTAATCTCAAGATGGTGGCTACGACTGAAAAGGCCCTGGAGGAAACTCGTGCCGATTTGAAGAAGGCGGAGGCACAAGTTACAAGTGAAACGGAGGTGGTGGCGGCATTGAAGGCAGAGTTGGAGGGTGTGACGGCCAAGTTGGCCGATGCCGAGTCTGCTGCCAAGAATGCTGTCAAGGCCGATGAGGAGGCATCCGCCAAGGAGATTACTGGACTGCAGTATGAACTTGTAAAGTTGAGTTCAGAATTGAGTAAGGCCACCGACAAGGCTGCCAAGGCGGAGAAGAAATTGAAAGATTACGAAGCACGTGTTGAGTCTATGCAGGGTCAACTTATGCAATCGGGTACCAATGTCCAATCGAAGGAGGAGGAGTTGACTCGTCTTCAGATGGAGTTGGATGCTGCCAAGGATCAGTCGAAGCTTGCCTTGGCCAAGGAAGAACAAGAGAAGCAAGTTTTGCAGATGGAACTTGATAGTGTCGTTAAGGAGATGAGTGAGTCTTTGAACAAGGCAGACGCCGAGATTGAACGTCGTGGTCAAGATCTCGTGACTAAGGATGGGGAGCTTGCCAAATTGACCAAGGAGAATGAAAAGTTGCTGAAGTCGATGGAGGAAGCTCGTTCGTCAGTGGAGATGGCAACCAAGTCGAAGGATGGTGAGATCCAAAAGTTGGAGAAGATGGTATCCCAATTGACTGCTGATGTGGATAAGGAGGTGAAATTACGTGAGGAGGTGCTTCAAGGAGGCAAGGGCATTGAGGCGAACTTGAAGAAGAAGCTCGATGATATGACGAAAGAGATTGATACCATCCGTTCCAAAGCCGACTCAACGATAGCTGCCAAGGAAGAGGAATTGAAGAAGATGGAGGCAATGGTTGCAAACCTGAAGTCAGATATCATTAAGGAGGTTCAGCTGAAAGAGGAGGCTGCGAAGAGTGCCGATGCGTTGCAGAAGGAAATTTCCGTAGTCCAAGCCGCTGACCAGAAGATCATCGATGCTCAAGCTGAAGACATCAAGAAGATGGAAAGTGTGATCGCTAATCTGAAAGCCGACATTAACAAGGCAACGAAAGTCCGTGATGAAGCAGCCAAAGGCTCATCGGAGCTTGAGGCATCACTTCAAAAGAAGATCAATCAACTCTCCCATGATATTGCAGTAGCGCAGAAGAAAGCACAAGATGTTGTGGCGGAGAAGGATGCTGAAGTTGAGAAGATGAATGCGCTCATTGGGCGTCTTCAAGCTGATTTGAAGAAAGAGGTCCAGTTGAAGGAGGCTGCCATGGATGAAAAGGCAGAGATTGAGGCCTCTCTTACGTCCAAGATCAATCAATTGGTGTCGGATATCGAGAAAGCACGCTCATCTGCCGCAGATATGGCCAAGTCCAAAAGTGATGAAATCGAATCGTTGAAGAACATGGTTGCCAAATTGCAGGTTGATGTACAGAAAGAGATTACTTTAAGGAACGATGTCTTGAAAGGAAAGGAGGGAGTTGAATCAGTTCTACAGAAGAAAGCCGACGATATGGCCAAGGATATGGCAACTCTCAAAGCCAATGCGGACAGCGTCATTGCCTCCAAGAATGAAGATTTGAAGAAATTGGAAGCTGCTGTGTCTAATCTGAAGTCAGATATTGCCAAGGAGAGTCAGATGAAGGCCGAAGCAATCAAGAGAGCCGATTTAATGAAGCAGGACATCTCGGCGATGAAAGCTGAAACCGACAAGACGATCAAGGTCCAAGATGAAGAAATCACCAAGATGGGAAAGATCATCGCTACTCTGCGTGCAGACATCAACAGGGAAGTGAAGCTTCGTGATGATGCATCGAAGGGAAAATCTGATCTTGAGGTAGCTCTTCAGCAGAAGGTTGGTCAGCTAACAGCCGAAATTGCCGCCGCTCAAAAGAGGGCAGATCAAATAGCTCAAGAAAAGACCAAGGAAATTGAGCAGATGAATGGTGCAATTGGGCAGCTCAAGGCGAAACTGGCAAAGGAGAGTGAATTGAAGGAAGCTGCCATCAATGAAAAGAGCAAGGTTGAATCCTACATCACGTCGAACCAGGCCAAGAGCCAGGAAGTTATCAGGCTAAAGGACGAAGAGCTGAAGAAACGAGATACGCTCGTGTCCAATATGCGTTCTGATATCGGCAAGTTGACTAAGCTGAAGGATGATACTCAGAAGCTCCTTGAAAATGCCGACATGCAAATTAAGGCTCGATCCGCTGAACTTGAGAAAACGACACAACTTGTCAATGAATTGAAGCAACAGATCAACCAAGAGTCTAAGTCACGAGACAAAGCCGTCAATGAAGCCAAGATGCTTCAGTCTCAGTTCTCTGTGGAGCTTGGGAAGGCAGACCAGGCCGTCAAAGGAAAGTCTGACGAGTTGAAGAGAATGGAGACTCTAGTTTCGAACCTGCGAAAGCAGATTGAGAAGGAGTTGCAATTACGTGAGCAGTTAGCCAAAGAAAAATCTTCTCTCGAGAACAGCATGCAAGCTGAATTCCAAAAGCTGAGAGATGTTGTCGAAGCCACCCGTAAAAGTGGTGAATCCGCTGTGACTTTGAAGGATGGCGAGTTGAAGAAAATGGACGAGCTTGCTGCCAAACTGAAGGATGAATTAAGAAAACAAACTGAAATAGTGAGCAAAATGGAGGCAGAGCAAGCTTCTTTCGTAGCTGAACTAGAGAAGGCGAAGCAGCAGCAGGCTTTGAGTGCCAAGGCAGCAGAAGACGCGATGGTCAAGGCTGAGCAAGAGGCGGAGATGCGCCGACAAGCCGAGGCGAGGGCCGTGAAAGAGATTGCTTCTCTTGAAAAGGAAATGCAGGCTGAAGTTGAGAAGCTCAAAGTTGACGTGATTGCTACCCGCAAGAGTGCCGAGTCCGTTGTCACTATGAAAGACGGCGAATTAAAGAAGATGGACGAGCTTGCTGCAAAATTGAAGGATGAATTGATGAAGCAAACAGAGAAAGTTGGTAAAATGGAGACGAAGCAGGCCTCATTCGCGGCTGATTTGCAGAAGGCAAAGCAACAGCAGGCTTTGAGTGCCAAGGCAGCAGAAGAGGCAACGGTCAAGGCTGAGCAAGAAGCGGAGAGGCGGCGACAGGCTGAAGCTAGGGCCAAGGCGGAAACACCTCGTGTCGGAAGGGAGAAGTTTGCTGCTGAGGCAAAAGCTTCTCCGCCGCCGCCGCAGGCTGAGAGGCTTCGTCAAGCCGCAGTTGGAGCCGCTACAACACCACGCGTTGGTAGAGAAAAATTTGCATCCGAAGCGAAGCGTCAGAGACAAAATGTCGGTCCGAATCAGAAAAGCTCGAATCCACTGTCTTCCCTTGTCACGAATTTGTCCACGCAAGGTTCGGTTTTCCCAAATCGTGCTAGTGTCCGTGCTCCGTCTTCGCAGGGTACCGCCAAGCAACCCCCATCCAACGCCTTTCCTAGGAGGGACCAAGCAAGGTCTCCTTCGTCACAAGGAACTGCCAAGCAGCAACCATCGAATGCTTTCCCAAAACGAGAGCAATTTGCTCCTCCATCTTCGCAGGGTATAGCGAAGAATCCTCCAATGAGTGTATTCCCTAAGAGGCAACAGGCTGCAGCTCCTTCTTCACAAGGAGTGGCAAAGCAAGCTCCGACTAATGCCTTCCCAAAAAGGGAGAAGGCAGCACCATCACCGTCAGCACAATCCTCACTCTCGAGCATTGCCAGTGCATTTTCAAAGAGAGGTCGTCCTGTGGTACCTGCTCAGCAGCAACCCCCGCAAGCTAAGAAGTCAGGCAATGGTCTCACGAATTTGGTTGTCGGAATCGGAAGGGGAAAGGTTGGAGCAAAGTCTTCTCCATCTGCTCCAGTGAAACAAGAGAACGTGGAGAAGAAACCGGCCGAGGTTGAGAAGGTAAAAGTTAAAGCACAGTCCTCGTCTGCCCCTCCGGTAAAGAGAGAAGTTGTGGAGGAGTCGGTTTCATTTGGAAAGAAAGTTGAAGCACAAAATCTCTCCAAACCAAAGGGATTTGGTAAGCCAGCAATGAAGAGCATACCATCTCAAACACCACCTCCTACGATGCAAGTGAAAGACGGCATGACAGCTGAAGAGGCAGCGCAAGTGAGGGAGGCAAGAGTTTCGGGAGAAGTTCCTGATAATCCAAAGGAGGCATCACCTTCTCAGATCGCAGCAGGAATGACTGCTGATGAAGCAGAGGCAGTCAGGGTGGCTCGATTGGCTGAGTCTCCAGAGTCAAATTCTGTTGAACCAGAAAAGAGTGTAGAAGCAACAAAAGAGTCACCCAAAGCAGCTCAGGTTTATGTAGGAACAAAGCCCAAATTCGTTCGAACCAATCCACCGAAGGAAGCACCAGCACCAGTACGGGTTGCAAATGCTCTGAAAGCTTTGGCTATGGGCCCTGCTGGTAAGAAAACGGAACCTACTCGCCCTCTACTCAAGCAAGGCGAGACATCACTCTCAAAGCTAGTCGCATCTAATCAAGGTGGTGTGGCCAACAAACAACCTGAACAGAAATCGCCACCAGCACCCGTTGAGAAGCGATCCCTGAAAGATCTTCTTTCTAATGGGAAGCCAATCGGAAGTGGCAGAAAGACCAGCTCCAAACTTGGTGCTATTGCGAGTCCGGAGGAGAAACCAGTGGCTGAGAAGAAGCCCGCTGCCGCAGCCGTTCTGACTAGCCTATCCCAATTGGCAGGCGAGGTTGAGCCCTCAACCAAACAACAAAAAGTAATGAATGCTGCCAAACCTTTGGCGCCGGCTGAAAGTTCATCCGACACAGCAGAGACGCCAGTCAAGAATAACGCAGAGAAATTCCAGCGATCTCTACTCGCTGCTCGTATTGCTAATGACTCAAAATCAAAAGCAAAAGCGAGTTCTGGTGCCAGCGTGAAGTCGACTTCTGGAAGCTTGACTGACATTATTCTTGGCCAGGAAAAGCCTGCTTTGGCGCAACAGAATGTCGCTAGTGGAGAAAAGAGGAGGACCAGTCTATTTCCTGCGAAGAAGGAGTCGAAACTGTCCCGCTTGATACAGAAATAAGAAGGCTGCATTTATTGACTGAAAGAAGATGGCCAGATTCCGAGTGAGGAACACATCGTCGGAAGCCATCATTGCATGAAACTGAGGTAACAAAGCTAAATACACGCCTCAATAGGTAATCTAAATATTAAATAATTATCGCGAAACATAGCGATGCTGTATTGTAATAGACGGTCACGTCAGTCATTTCTGTGGAACAGGCCTCTACTATTGAGTCACCCCTATGACCCCTCTTTCATAACTGCTATCATGGCTGCTTCTGCTACTTCAGTAGCTGCTTCTGCTGTCCTCATAGCTTCTGCTGCTTCTCTAATAGGAGAGATCAAACCAGATGTCATGGCTTCTTTCATAGCTGCTTCTGCTGCGATCAGTTTTGCTTCTGCCGCTTTCATAGACTCTCCTGCTTCTCGCTGCGGACTTTTACTTGCATCTACAGCATCTTGGAAAGCACGGAGACACGTCTCGAAATCTGCTTCGTCGATCAATCCTAGCCCTGCTTCGAACATCTCCTGCAGCTTGTTCATTGAGTCAGTGTATCCGAGCTCAGCAGCAATGACCCAATGCTTAGCTGCTCTCTCGAACGAGTCATGTTCAAACTCATACCGACCAAGACTGTGCCTTGCAATCGCATGGCCACCGATAGCAGCTTCTTCCAAATGGTGAACATACTTTTTCATGTTCTTCTCAACACCTTGTCCCTGGAAATACAAACCAGATAGCTTATAATGCGCATCTATATCGCCCAACTCAGCCGACTTTTGCCAATTTTTGAATGCACCACTATAGTCCCCTTTCGCGTGGAGATATGTTCCCATTATACGAGTAGCTGCAGGATCACCCGCTTTAATCTTGGCACATGTCTTCTGGTAATTTTCTACAGCATTTAGTGCTGGATGCCCACAGAAAGGACATTTGCTCTCCAGTCCCTCTACCCTCTCGCGTAAAAGATTAGCCCAACTACAGCCATTACAAATAACTGTGCTGCAGCATACCTCAAGTATAGCTTTCGTTTCGTCGGTCGAGTGCGGTAAGAGGCAGATCGGACAGCCCCCGCGATGGCATCGCCCGGGTTGCTCGAAGAGGCGTTTCTCGCGGATCTGCTTGCACATATGTTTGTGCTTTTGCCAATCATTTTTCTGACATGCAACACCACAGTATTTGGCGAGTTTGCAAGAGTTGCATCGCCTCAAGTTTATGTCATCACATCCCGGCCTGCCACATGAGGCACAAACTTCGTCAGCTTCTTCTCTTTCACTTACTGCAGAGATCATATCTTCTTTGATGCTTGTACTTGTTGCTCCTTCATTTAATTACCATAGTAATATAAAAGGCTTTGCGGCGTAAGCAAGTGTGAATCTGTTTGATCGTGGAGGGAGCACATTTTCGAAGGTCGATCATGGAGGGAAAGCTTTTCGTGAAGTCCGAAAAAGTGGAGAGGGACTTTTTCTCCTTTCTTCTCCTCCCTCCTTCTCTCGTTCCCTCTCTCTTCCAACCTTGATTTACTATTTTTTGGTAACTTCATATTGGGTAAATATGTAACCTAATAATGCCAGTGATCGACGTGTCGTAATTGTTTGATGACTGCTGCGTGCAAGCAAAAGCAAACATTTGCACTCCACGGCATCTGTGGGTATTACTTCTATATCTTAACTTCACGTGTCCAATAGCTACGTTTGTACATCCTTCACTGCTGCTGCTGCTGCTGCTGCTGCTGCTGCATAGTTTCCTCTCTGCTCCATGCCGCTTGTACACTCCTCGTATTAGATTCCTTGATGGTTTGCTCTTTCTGCTGTTTCCCTCTGAGGACTTTTCATTGCCTCTACAGCAGCTTGATGTGTAAGGAGAGTAGCTGAAAATTCATCTCTGCTGATGAGATTACGAGAGAAGAAGCTTCTCAACATTTTCATTGCTGGGACATCACCAAGGTTCGCAGCAATGATACAGTGCTTCACTGATTTCATCATGCCTATTGGTCCACAATTTTCAAGCTCATGTTTTGCTAGATCCATCCTTGCTTGTGTATGGCCACCGATGCACGCCTCTTCCAGGTGGTGAATATACTTTTTCACATCTCTCTCAACTCCGCTCCCTTCCTCATACATCAGCGCTATTTGATAATGAGCGTGCATTTCTCCCAATCTAGCTGCCTTGTCATAATATTCAAAGGAAGCTGCATGATTCCCGTTTCGGAAGTAAATCGAAGCAATTTTTCTAATGGATGCAGGATCATTCGCCTTGACTCGTTCCATCAAATTCTTGTCGGCTTCTTCCTCCGATTCAGGTGTCGGCTGTCGACAATAAAGGCATCTTGGTTCCAGAGACTCTTCTGCTTCACGCAAATCATTCGCGTAGTCACAGCCTTTACAGATAACTTTGCCGCAGCATGTCGTAATCAAAGTTTTATTGTAATCAAGCGGCAGTGGCAAAAAACAGATAGGACAGTCGCCAAGATGACTATGTTCGGGTTGCTCAAACAACTGCTTGTCACGTAGTTCACGAGCTCGTTTCTTGCATGCCTTTTTGTGCTGCGGACGATGGGTTTTCTGACATTCAACACTGCAATATTTGACGAGTTTGCAAGCAGTGCATGCCTTCAAGTTTGTGTCATCGCACTCCGATCTACCGCAGGCGGCACATACTTCGTCTGCTTCATTAATTGTTGTGTTCATGTTCATGCCCTTGCTCCTCCTCCTCCTTTGAACTACTGACTCTCGATTATCATCCGCAGCTGCACCGATATGTACTATAAGTATGATCAATGAAGTGTACAACTCTTATGGAACGATGCGAGGACCTGTAGCATCGCAGCAGCCTCTTCATTCTTTCAATTCATATGGTATTATTTAAGACACATGTCTCCCTCCTCCGCTTCTGCCTCACTTTTTGCAACTATCTCTCGACAACTTTGTCGGCTGCTCATCCCCTTCCATGATGACAGCCCCAGCCCCATCTCGCCTAAAATTTAGAGAATAACATATCTGTGATGTCTCATTGGCACTTGCCTAACTTGTCTTTTGTTCATATTCGCCTCATAGGGCTGCGTCTCCAGCTTGTTTGTCACCAAAAATTTTGTCAGCTTGCCTAACATCCATCATGAAATTCTGTGCAACTCTAATCCGAAAAGCAAATGCCAACCTAACTTTGCCCTCTTACAATTTACGCCCCGACTCAAGCACGAAGTAGAGTGCTCATAAATGAGTACATCACTTCATCTATCATTCATTATCACCACCTCCTCGCTGCCATCATGAACACTATGATAATCTCACCCCATCACTTCGATGATGTCGAGCCCATGCAAGAAATCGAAGTCATCAGCTCGGACGGCTGTGATAACATCACAACCACATCATCCTCATCATCTAGTTCATCTCCCATCATCTCATCGGTAGTAACCTTCCCACCTAAACCCGACAACTCGGTGGCTGAAGACACAGAGAGGAACAGGCAGAAGGCCGATGATGCGATGCAAGTCCTCCTCGCCATGGTCGAGAAAGAGCAAACTATTCCACCCATAGACTACGATTCATTAGCACAGCATGATGGCTGCATGGCCGACGGCTGCATTGAACTACATCCTCATCACGGCCCAACATTAGACAACGCTGTGAAAAACATCGATCGTCAAAAAATGGTTGAGTGGTACTACGAAATGGCCGACTTCCTAAAGATAGACCGCTCCACAGCATCACGAGCAATGATACTATTGGATCGGTTCATGGCAACCTCCTACCGTGCACCAGCGGCAGCAGAGGCTCGAAAGAATAGAGACCAATACCAGCTTTTTGCCTTGACGGCATTATTCCTCTCCATCAAACTATTTGAACGGCTGAACATACAGGCAGAGCATGTGAGCTACCTATCACGAGGACGGTATCAACCCCAAGAAATTGTTAAGATGGAGACCATGATGCTTGCAGCGCTCGAGTGGAAAGTGTGTGAGGCAAGCAAGGTTGACTACGTTGATAGTATCATGAACTACATCGTGCCACGCATGGAAAATAGCAGCAGCTACGCCATGAGCAATAACAGCAAGCTGTTGGACAATATTAAGGAACTGGCTCTGCTACAGATTCAACTCTCCGACTTTGAAGCAACGTTTGCATCGAGGAAGCAGTCCGTGGTTGCCTTTGCAGCAATCTGTAACGCCTTTGAGAACAAGAAGACGGCCATGTCCCAACCTGATAGAAATACCTTCCATGAATGTATCAAGTCTCTTATGAGGATCATGTCACTCATGGATAGAAGCGGCCGAGAAGAATTAGGATCTACTATTCAAGACTTGAGATACACGGTCGATCCTCAAGGAGCTTCACCACTCCCTCACAACAGCAGTTTAACTGCCACCATACACAGAGGAGGAGGAGGAGGAGACGATGCTCGAAGTTATTCTACCCAGGATGTAGAAGATCTTGCCAGTTCACCCATTGACTGCGCTCTAGAATCCATGGAAAGTTTTAGCATGTCTTCTTTTTTATGCTGCGGCGCATCGACCCAACCGGACAATCCTCCAACAGAGTTGACAGTCGTACACAACAGCAGCAACAGCTGTTGTTACGACTTCGACGACGACGATCAATACAACAGATGCAACGCCATGGACAACTTCAACAACCTCATCAATTGCTGTTCATTCGACAGTTCTACATCATTCGAGAGTGTCGATCTAACGAACAACACGACGGGCATGTTCAAGCCCATCCAGAAGAAGGACCAAACCAGCAGCAGATCTCCGACATCCATCAGCATGATGCTTTGCGGACTGTAGACGAAATTGAGAGTTGGAGGGCACAACAGCAGAGTCCAACTCATGAGACAAATCCACCGCCAAGACAGGTTACGTCGGAACATTGTACTGAAGAGATATATATTCCTGAACTTGTTTGATTAGTATTTTCTGGCTTTAGTAAATTTACATAACGACACCACCTATCATACTACCGCTTGTTTCTACTTTCATAAACTTATACGTCCTTGTCATTCTAGACAAGATTTGCAGCTGTTGTCTCACGCTAACAGGTCCTCGCTCGCCGGCTAGTTCTGCCAAATCTTCAGATACATTTCTAAGCACATCATTCTGGAACCGGCGACGATTGTTCCAAAGAATATTGCGACACTCATGTATGTGAAGGAGCAACATTCCAAGATCTGCAGCTGACAATGTCTGCCGTGATTGTACATTAGATTCAATGTCATCAGCTGTCATGGAGACAGATCGCGCACGTCGTGTTGCTCCCCACGAAAGTGATTCTGGTGGTGGTGGTGGATTGTCTCTCATGAGCAATAACCGCTCAATATCAAGGATTATTTTCCTAAACGAGGCATAAATCTCTTGCTTTGATGCTCCAAACTTGAATAGTGCGTAGAAGATTACCCTAAATACTTTGCGAACAGCAATCATCAAAATTACCGCAGGTGTCATGGCTGCAATACGCATATTGATTTCATTGCTACCCATCAGCTCGTCCATTGCCACTAGAGCATTGAGCAATTCCTTTTTGATAAATTGCATCTCAATCAAACTACATCTGACTACGGAATTGATTTCATAAATGTGTTTGATGCTCTCTTCCTTCAACTCTTCCACGAGGCTTATGTCCATATTGTTGGCTCTTTCGATCCGTTCTTGTTCTGGCATATCTGCAAACGTCTCATCCAGCCAAGAGCGAATCATACGTTTTAGACTTTCAATAGCATCAATCCGAGCCTTACGATCATTTACATCAATCCGACCTTCTTTTGAGAATAATTCCTGATAAATGCTCCAAATAGGTTCAGATACGTGATCCTTGTAGAACACTGAAATTTTAGCTAAAACTTCCTTCAGCAAGTAATATCCACCATGCTCTCTACACACATGATATGTGGCATAGGCTACTGTAGGGATACCGAGTACAACCATGTACCAGTTGCGTCGTAAAGACGAAGGTGGACGTAATCTGTTTAATCGGCGTTGTCTCTGCTGATCTAAATTGATTTCAATGCTTTGAAGTAAGGCGGAAACTTCGTTGGCCATTCCTGGAAGATTATTAATGACAATTGCTGATGAAGGTTGTTGTGATTCACCAGGAGTCATCACCTTACTGTCACCATCTACTTTGGTATCTTTGGTTGTAGCCCATGCTGGATGATCAATAATTTCATCACCACCATCACTATCACCATTGAAATGACGAACTTCATTCGGCCAATTCTCATAATACGGTAATTGAGCACCAGCCAGTCCAGCTCTATACAATTGATCTCGTACCACTTTAATACCGTCAATACTCCACGAGGTTAAAGCATCTTCATCTACAAATATTTGTCCACCCCTTGAATTGCTAACATTACCCCCAACAAATGTTGAGTGATTAAATATCTTCATACTCATCCGTTTTTTATTCTTCTTTTTCTTTGACGGTGATGGTCCAACAGCAACATCTGTCATATCACCATGTTCCAACATAACAGTAGCCCATTCGGAAAATCCATGTCCCAACATCCCCCATTCTGCCACACCACGTTGCCAATTCGCTCTCCATAAATGTTGTTGTATCTCACCAATAACCGCGCATCGTCGTGCCAACACGGCCTGAATTTGACTAACCTTTTTACCCGCCGAGTATGGACTGTATCCCTTGTCGGAAAGCCATATTGTTGGGCCGGCCTCAAGCCACCCTAAAAACGGTTGTTCCCAGCGTAATGTCCAATGGTGTAATGCCGAATGCAGTTCAGTGGCCTCATCGAGGGCAAGGTCTCGGTAGGCACGGAGGGTACCCTCAGCTAACCGTGCTGCCATTTCAGCAGCTTCACTATCATTGCTGTTGCCAAAATTGTTGATGTCTGTATTTGCTGAAACAACATGGTGAGTGTTGTTACCGCCCTCTTTTTTGGCGGAAATAATCGCATTGAAAGAATGTTGAGCAGTAGTCTCTTCTTTTTGCAACAATGAAGCACTACTTTGTCCCATTACCGGAGATGATGATGATGGTGATGATTTTGAAAACAACGGAGGAGGATCATCCATGCCACCACCACCACCATGATACTTCGGAGATGATTGGAATGATTGTACAGGAGTCATCCTAGGTGAAGGATAATGATGATGTAATGGAGTATGCTCTGATTCAAATGATGAAGAATCATTAGGTTCTAGATCTGGAAATGGTAGAATGGATGGTGATCTTGGTGTAAATGTTGATTGTTGGTGTTCAACTGGTGATAATAGTAGCACGGGAGAGGAATGGGAACGATATTGTTGTTGCTGCTGTTGCAATCCCTCGTGTTTCTCCACTTGCTGCATCTCCTCCCGCTGCTGTATCTCGTTTTGTTGTTGCTGCTGAAACAACTGCTCTTCCAAATGCTGCTGTTGAACCAACATCAACAAATTCTTCACAGCCATTACAGATGCCGTGCTGGGCAAACTCTTTCTTCTCATTGACAACATACTACTATTATGACTGCCATCATTCATTATTTGATCTGTCGTTGTTGAATTGCCCACAACTGCACCACCACCATTACTATTATTGCCACTTCCACTACCAATAGTTTCATTCAGACTACTACTATCGTTCCTCCCTCCAGTATCAAACAACAACATTCTCTCACCACAAATACTCGAGAATAATCCCCAAAGACCAACACTAACACTCCCCAAAAATGATGTTGAATAATTGTATAGTAATGATGGATTATTGTATGCCAATGTCGATGGTTGTAATAATGGATTATTGATAATGTTGCTAGCAGTGGATTTGGTCCATTTGAACCGTGATGCAAATGATTGTAAATTTGTTTTGCTATTCTCTACCACAGTCTTGTCATTACCACCACTACTATTATTACTATTGCTACCATTCAATTCATCATGCTTCACGAATGGATTGTAATTATTAATTGAAAACGTGATTGCACTTGATAATGAAGAAGTTGTTGAGAATGATGGGACATAATGTGAGGTAAAGTCGGAAGCTGATTCGATTGTAGTTTGCCAAGCTTTGTTCATCCATGATGACGACGATGATGGTGATGATGAGTCAGTGTTGCTGTTGATACTATTTGGTTGTGAAGTGGTAACATTAGTAGAGGAGGGCGACTGTTGCTGCTGTTTTTGAAACTTGGCAAACCAAGATGGCGAAGTTATGCCCACAGATTCACTACTAATAGGATCACTAGCAGCACTACCAGCAGGAGCACTTATTGCAAACTTGCTTTTCGCAGCAGACATCTTAACAACACTCTTCTTCTCATGATCACTATCATTATCACTATCACTTAAATCTAATGAACCAAAGTATTGAGATCCAGCAGCTGCATTTGCAAATTGATGATATTTCATCCTTCGTCGCTGCTGATCGACCGCTGCTGCTGCCGTTGCTGATGCTGTTGTCTTGTGCTGCTGGATTCTTGGAGAGCTCATTTTGGTTGTACCATCGAGATTGTTGTTGTTGTTGCTGCCTTTTTGACGTGACTTGACTAAATAATCGAACAAACCGCCGCCGCCGCCGTTGCCACTTGTTTGAATGTCAGAAGGCGGAGTGATAGATGAATGCAATTGCTTGCCACCAGCGCTGCTACCTTTCTTTGCATCATCGGCGGTGTTGTCACTAGTCATTGTTTACGACCGGTCGGGACTACCTATTCCTGCAGATAATCATAGAGCCGTTTAGCTGTAGATAGTGTGAAAGGTAGACGTCATCGTCAGAATTTTTGAGATATTTTATGTGTTCAGGTGATTAGTGAATCGGGAGTCTTTTTGATTAGCAAAAACACTCTCAAGCTGAATTTGTTCTCTCAGGTTGTAGATACATAGCTGTACATACATAGCTGAGAGCTGCTGACTATTGCAAATAAATAAACAGACAATTTACTTCTATATTGGCATATGATAGAGATCGCTGTTATCAGTTAGAGGGTTGCATAAATATGCATAGAGAGATAGCTGATAGATTGATACGAGTCAATCTATCTATGTCTATGCATGCTCCTCTGCTCCTATCTACTTGAGCTTGAGCTGTTGCACTGCCTGCATTAAATTACTTTGACTTTGCTAGCTAAGTTTGTTTCTTATCATTATTCACGCTAGCATATCAATTATTAAAATCAAAACACACATCATCCCCATTATGTAACACTATCGCAGCCTCAACTCCTCACCTTCCCCCTTAGTAAGCAGTTTCATATTCTCCTCAGCATGTTCATATCCTCATTGTACACACATCCTTGCCGGAGCTACGTAGCGACATCCGCATGCTTCGCAGGTAGACTGATCATCTCCAACATTCAAGCAACCGATGCCTCGGCTTATGGCATTAGTCACTACATCACATTGACCGGACCCACGTTGAGGACGTGGACGTGGACCTGGACCTGGAATAAAGCCTGCAGGTTTACGGGGCTTACGAGGCATACGAGGTTTTCGAGCACTTGGGGGTGTGCATGTGCACCCACTGCCATCAATCGTCATATCGTCATATCCATTAGGGCAAGATAGGCTTCCTCCACTGCGAATGCAGGGGACAGATCCTTGAGGAGCCTTATTGCCCCCGTTGCCGTTGTTGCCATTCCACCACGGGCTGCCATCAGAGCGAACCGACCACGGGGTCCCGTTAGGGCGAACCGACCACGGGGTCCCGTTATCCCTCCAACCGTAAAGTTCTTGGTCGGCGGAGTCTTCATCCGAGGCCGAGGATCCGCGAAGAGAATGTTGGACGGCGTGATCCTCGCTGGCGTAGACCGAGGAGGAGGTGGCCAACATGGCAAAGGCTGTGAGCTTGAGGAGAATGGTGAACTTCATTCTGTTATGTGTTTTGATGTGATGTGTTTTGATGCTGTTTTTTTTTATGAAAGCAGCGTGAAACCCTACTACTTAATCAACCCTGCTCAATCCGAACTGTATCAGCAAAACGGTTTGAGGAGTGTTTTTCAGGTAAAATGGTTTCGGGATGTGTTTTCAGAGAGTGAATCGGTTTCGGGTGTGTTTTCATTGCAGAGCCGCGGCGAGGGTGTGTCTATTTAATCGGGAGTCTTTTTATTAAGCTCTTGACACGCGTCCTCATCCACTCGACTACATACTTAACACCAACCAATTGTTAGTTCCTCGTTACGATGATAGGTTTTAGCTGTAGAGATACAGCTCAATAAAACTATGGTGCAATTCAGTGAAGAGCCTGATATCATCCTGGGCGGCGGCGATGGTGCTCCATCTGCTCCTCCAATCGCAACTGCAGTGCCCGCGACTGCGACATTCAACGATCCGAACAAGAATATCGAAAGGACAACCAACGCCGACGGATCACTGTCCGTCACGGTTACCACCACTACAATCCAACCCAATGGATATCGCAATGTAACAATTGAGTATTTTTATATCCCATCTAGTATGGCGGGTACGGTTGCCATGTCGATAGATTCGACAGGTGATCCGCCGAGTAGTCTCTACATGACCAAGATGGAAGAACAGGTGTTGCCGCCTGGAACGGGAACTGTGGTCAGTCATGCTCCAACAACAGCAGGTGCAACAGCGACGGTAGCAACTGGAGCCACCAATCCTCCTCCTTTGGTAATTCACGAGGATACAACTGTGGGCTCAAGCAATAATTGTGGAAAGGGCTGTGCCATTTGTTGTGCAGTATTTTGTATCATCGTCATCATTATTGCTATCGTGGGTGCAGTAACGAGATCGCATACGAACACATCTTATAATTGGCCAACACCTGCCCCTTACAATTGGAATCCCACGCCGCCATGGAATCCCACCCCATGGAATCGCCCTACTCCAATGCCGACACCAAAGGGCTGTGAAGATACGCCGAATTGGATAGATCCGATGACAGGTTGGGATTGTTCTACTGTAGCACGGTTTAATTACTGCTTGAGCTCTGGTGAGCGTAGAAACTGTTGTGCTTGTGGAGGTGGATCCACGTGGGTTGAACCAACGCCATTCCCAACTCCTACGCCAAGACCAACACAGCCTATCAAATGTAAAGATACTCCTGATTGGAAGGATGACAACGGTGATGGATGTGCTGCTTACAATAAGGTTCCCTCAATGTGCGACATGGCTCATTGGTTTTCGCCAGTGAATTCTCCCGAAGAGAACTGTTGCATCTGTGGAGGAGGTTCAGTCCCATCCTCGTCTAACTCTAGCAAGGCACCATCAACTCCCAGTTTGAATCCTGTTGCTCCATTTTCAGTGAGCACGGCTCAAAGTGAAATGGATGCTTCAAAGAAAAATCCTTTTAACAGCCCAACTGCTTCAAAAGAGGAGTGATCCCTTCTTCTTGTTTATTATTTGACTTGATTTTTATGTTCGTTAGGGCCTAGGATAGATTAGTTTGACACCTCTAAAAGATTGCGTACTGATAATAGCTTTAGTCTCTAGATTATTAGCCTAATACTTCATTGAGCATAGCCCATTTAGGAAGTTCCTATCCAACTTTTTGTTGCTGCATCTCCCTCCTGTTACTGTTCCTTTCTCCACCATTACTCGCACGTTGTCCATTTTTTCTACCACCACCGCCTCTCCCTCTTCCTCTTCCACCTCTACCTGACCCTCTTCCTCTTCCTCTGCCCCTTCCGCCACCTCTCCCTCCTCCTTGACGACGTTCTTGTTGATTCCCTCCCTCAGCATTAGATGGAAACTTAAATGTAGAATTGGGAGATGGCGGAATCGTTCCAATACCAGATTCCAATGCCACACGTGATGGAACAAATTTGCCTTTTTGCTTTCCTCCATTATTTGTGAAATCGGGGAGACCTACTGACCACTCGATGTCTTCCTTCTTTTCATGATGATTCAATATCCAATCGGCCAACCTACGTCCACTCTCCCAAGCACCCGCAATGCTTGGATCAAGTATCCAGTCACCTGCAGCTCCAACTCCATAGTTCGCATCATATACAAACCCATCCACTCCATTACTACTACTGGACGACGACGTAGAAGAAGATGAACTCCATGTGTTTATTGGCACCGCCGCACCCCATAGCTGCAGCTTCAAATCAACAACTTCATTTACTACATCACCTTTTTGTAGTCCCAGTGAATTTTCAAGATTCGATAACATTAACATAGCTACCTTCTCTTGTAAATCAAGTGGTAATGCCTCTTGTGGTCCTTTGAATTGTTTACCAAATTTAGGCGATGATAGCAATGTGTAGATTTGAATATTAGATTGGGAGTTCGGATTTTGACGATGGTGGTGTTTGAGTGTATTACATGATAGTAGACGTAATGTTGGTTCATTCTTGATCATGATAGTGTACACTCCGTCGTCATGACTATTCGACGATGAGGAGGTACAAAGATTCGATATAGCTTTGGCAATGGAACTCGTACCGCCGCCACTTCCATCATCATCATCACCTTTGTCACTCTTGACAGCAAATACCAAGCTATAAATACTATTCAATGTCATTTCTCGTCCACCCCACTCAGGAACATATGGGGCAAATTTGGTACGTAGTAATGAATGAAACTCTTTGGCAGGTGTCTTGCTCATTATCCGATCCGCACATTTGCCATTGTCTTTTGGAGTGTGATAGATGTGACGGCAGTTAAGAGATAGAGTAATCGCGTGAGAGTACGTGAGAGCATGATGAGCAAATGAAACCCCGAATCAACAAGATAATATATCGAGCTTTGTGTCGATTGAAATACTACTCACGTGCAATGACAAGCTTGTGATATTTACCAAGTGACTTGGATCCAGCTCGTAGTTCCCATTGCGGCACACCATCACCCTCTTCACCCTCACCATCACCCTCACCATCACCATTACCACTACTACTTCTACTTCTACCACCAATATACCTGACACCATTCGATGGACTTACCCAAACATCTTGTGCAATACGGAATGATTGTCCAGTATAATTCTCACCATATCCATTAAACGACAAACAGTAATCACGCATGGTTAATGGGATGTTCCCCATCCCACCTTTACCATAGTACATGTTACCATGGAGGGGTTCCAGCTTGATTATTGAATTGTTGTCACTATTGTCATCACCACTACCACCAAGTAGCTCACAAACAGAGTTAGTAGGGAACTTTTCCAAGACATCACTTGCCAACCATTGCTCCACCTGCTTTTGAAATTCCTCCATGCCATCATCATTATTACCTCCATCACCACCATTAAGTTTTGGAATACTAATAACTTGAGCAGCATGATCAATTGGTCCCATACTATTCAAAACTCGTGCCATGCTATCCCCATCACTACTACTATTACTGGAGTAGATTGCCTTGAGTATATTGGACGGTGTCCCCCCCTCTGCTAACTCATTACTACTATCATTAGTACCATCGTTCTGCAAGAACGACTCGGCATTATCACAAGCACGTCGCTGTTGTTGCTGCGATTGATTATTCACAGGTGTCACTCCAGAACTACGATTTTTCACAATGGGCAGCTTATCACCAACGAATCGACTTGAACATCGTCCACCTGGTCTTAGTCGTCCCGTGTCAAATAGAGTTATTTCGAGCTCATAATCACAACATCCTCCCGCTCCCGCTTCTTGCTGTTGTTGTTGATGATAACACTGCTGTTTATGACGAGATAACAGTTGAGAAGCACAACTTAGACCAGAAATTCCTCCACCTAATATTGCAATGGAGAGTGGTGATGCTGATGGACTTTTCTTCGGTGGAGGCGTTGATGATGATGATGATGCGTCAGATGATGACATTGACAACGCAACACTACTGTTGCTAATTATTCTTCGGCTATTGTTGAGCAGCACAGAGGAGCGAGAGATGGTGGTAAATGGAGTTACTGGTGAGAGTAGAAGCGATGATAGAATTATTAGGAGCCTCATGGCAGGGCTCTCTCTTGCCAAAGGAAGGGTTTATTCAGTTGCAGTGTGCAGGGTCATACCTCATGTACATCATCGTCTTCGTAAGTAGAACTGGGAGTCCGTCTGAGTAGAGTGGTACCTTCTTTCTCGGAACGAGGGTCAATAAGACCTTCTTTCTTGAAATATCGCCAATGGTATCCAGGTTCTCGATTTTGAGAGAGAAAGGTGTTCTCACCAGATCGCCAACATGACCATTTTCACTTCTCTATTAGTATTAGTATTAGGACCATAACATCACCTACTGCAAAATGAAGCACACCACCGCTGCAATCTCCATCGCATCCCTCTCTGCCTCTGCCGCCGCAACTTCAACCAAATCTGCAAAGAGTGGCGTAGGTGGAGGTTGTACCGCCGATGACTTCTTCGGCGGCTGGAAAGGAGGAGTATTCTGCGGAAGCGTGGCGAGTGTTACCGACGATGCGGCTGTCAATGATCTCTTCAACGGTTGTCATCCTATGCCTAGGTCTTATGCTGACACTAACAACACAGAATTGGAGTTAGGCAATGCATGGGAGATGGCTGTTGCACTTGAGGCGTTTGAGGGTGAGTTTGCTTCTACTTCTACTTCTACTGCAACTGTTTTGTTACATCTATTTTCGTTTACGACGATAATCCACACCTGTAGAATTGCTCATCATTCTTTTCTCAAACTCTACTCTCGTCGTGCATGTAGATGGTACTTTGAAATTTCGCCCTGAGAGCATCTTCAACCCTGGCACTCCCACTTGTTTAGGCCAAGGCCCAGGATTTTTTGTCAATGGCTACTGGTTTGATGACTGTACATTCATGGCCACTATTGGATCTGCAAGTGGCTCTAACTTCTCTCCATCTAACACCTACACTGGATATCTCGATAAAGTCACGAAGGAGTTGGTAGTTGAGACTTCCAACTATGACGGAGTCAACAAAAACTTTTTGACCATTATTCCAGAGGTTCAGGGCACCATCAATGCAAGGTTGAACTATTTTGGTCCCTGTTATGACTTCTGCGGAGGATGCGGTATTTGATTTTTACGTTTGTGGAGTTTAAATGGTGCAGAGAGTTAAGAAGAGTTCGAAGGGTAGTGGTAGTGGAGAGTTCATTATATGTTATCGGTATATTGAGTGTCAAGAGATATTGAGGCAAGTAATAGTAGAGTCTTGGTAAATGTAGCGTGATAGAAGCGCTACACACATAAAATAAACGAAAGATTGACGCTTGAGCTTGAGCTTGACGCTAATCCGTCCGCAACCACATCTTTTCCGGCTAATATGGGATGTTCTTCCTCTCCTTCTCACTCAGGCAGTGGTGAGAGCAAGAAGGAGCCCTAACTCCTTTCCTTCAAAAACTCTAAGGCACCCTGAAAATGAGCAAGATCTGACCTCCTCATACGAGACATGAAACGTACCCGCTGTGGGATGGACTCGTCTTCCTCTTCCAGGTCAGTTGTTCCTAACCACCCAACGTCAAGACGAGCGATCCTCTCTTCGAGCACATGGGTCAGAAATGGAACAACTTCATTGTTCAACCACGGATCGTCATCCGATGATGTTATTGCGGCAAGCCCATGCTTTATCTGTAAAAACTTGGCAAGCTCCTCCATTGAATCAATGTTGTCACCACTAATACAGAATGATGAAGATTGAAGGTGGCTGGCATATTTGGCACCTGGATCATAATGATTGATTGTCAGTCCTCTCAGTAGTGCACAGTCACTCGGATTATTATCCAACATGAAGCCATGGAATGCAAACAACAGATGGTTTGGCTGCTGATAATTCTCGAAGATGAAGTCACCACGCGTTACTGGTCGAGATGCCCGAGTTACAGCCAATGATGCTTCTTCTACTGTCGTTTCGTGCGCTCTGCCTATTATATCGGCATTCACCAAGTCCAACAAAGGACTGAGATGGCGTCTTCTATCCCTCTTGATGATATTTACTGACGAGACGACAGCCTCGGAGTCGATATTCAGGAGCGAGTACCTGATAGATAGATAGATGATGTTAAATGTGGATTTATTAAACGTAATGCCTTTAATGTATTAACGCTCATCAGACGGCACCAGGCACCAAAGCACCCAAGATCGAAGAATGATACTGCCTGGGAGGCAAAGACAGACTTCCCACTTTAGGAACTGCTATAATTAAGAAACATTATCTTGTCAAAATCTGCAAGATAATGTTCCTTAATTAAGGCAGTTCCTAAAAGATCAACAAAGGAGCAAAGACAGACGCTCTACGGTGGAAAACTCTCCTACCCGTGTAGGGTAGTAGGAGAGGTAGGAGGGAAGATGGTTGGAGGATCGGGACATTGAGATGTACGTCTCATAGTCATCGCTTCGTCGCTAAACAATACCAATTTTTGGCCGCCTTCACTTTTTGGCTTCATTTTCTAACAACCCGCACCACGCTACATCATCCAACCTACTCAACATTGTTTCAAAAGGGGAAGGCGTCAACCATTCTTTCCATCTGATCGAACGCTATAATATCGACTGCCGCTTTGGGCTGCTATTGGCTTGCTGCTTTGGACCGCTGTCCTGTCACACTCCTTCTGTTGTGAGATTTATTATCATCGCACGGCAACGGCATTTGTAGTAATTTGACAGTCGGCCGGTAGCAGCATTGCAAATCTACCTACACGCAAACTGCTCAATACATCATAAATTTTTTACAGACGGAATAGGTCTTGTTGATCATTGGCAGCTCACTTCACAGATAATAATATTATCTAGGTGTAATATTATTCTGCACCGCGTGCCACGGCATTGCTACACCGCTACGAAGAAGGAACAAACAGATACGCGTCGTCGTCTTCTCCAGACGTCATCCCATCGATAAACTCCAGGTTGTAAGACCACGCTCTTGCTCAATCAGTAATTTACTCTGTAATTCATCAAAGAAGAATGTCATACAGAGGTGGTACCTCGCATTATCGTCCAGAGCAAGAATCATCCCGTGGGCGTAGCCGTGATCGGTTGATGGACTTTAATAATGGGCGGATCCAATATCATGATCAAAAAAACGCCTTCAGCAATGAAATGAGGAGAAGCAATGATGGATATCCAGCTCATGCACTGCAGCACTCTCAATCTTGGGATCCTCACTCTTCTCGTTATTCATCCTCTTCTCGAGGTGATCAGTATAGCCGTCAAGAACGCAACTACTCTTCGTACCAACGCAAACGCTCTCGTTCACCTGATACTAATAATGATCGATATTCAGATCAAGATGAAGGATTCCATCGATCCAGACGTCAGAAGACCATTAGTGGGGGTGAAAGTCATGGACGTCGGCCACTTGGATCCACCAATGGAGCGGAGATGCAGATGCAGCGAGCTGCTCCTTATCCTTTGACATCATATGGTCCCCAACGAAGTGATAATCCTGTCATTAATCATCGTGCTAGTTACTCTCATAGACGCGATGGAGTGAGCAGTCATCAAAATCATCATCAGCCGCAGCAGCAGCCGCAATATCACCATCACGGACGTCATGGCACATTATCTAGACAAGATGGAGTGAACAACATTAGCAGTCACAATAATTATCATCAGCCGCAGCAGCAGCAGCTGCAATATCACCACTACCAGCATCCGATGAATGCATCTCACGGACGTCATGACGCATCATCTCGAAGAGACTCTTCGTCTCAACCTTCGTATGGTCAAGAAAGAATGCAATCTCCAACATTCAACAAGATCGACAACATCCCGGAATTGGTACAAGCTGCGTACTATAGTCTGTCTACCATGAGCCCGTCCAATACTGCTGCGTTCTGGAACTCACTGGCAAAGCAAGTGGGCAAGAACAATCAGCTCAATATGAGTTATCAGCAGATGGACTCCCATATCAACCAACTATTCCAGCATACACAAAGCACGCTGGAGATGTTTCGCCAGAAGGATCTGTCTCAGACAATCTATAGCATGGCTAAAATCGTTGACTTGTTGCGCACGCGCCGCAGCAGTGGATGTATTGTTTCATCACTAAGCAATCTCTTGCTGAAAAATGGAAGAGTCAATGATGATTTATTTCTATCACTAGCCAATGCTTCTGTACGTGAAATGAATCGATTCAATGCTCAGAGTCTATCCAATCTTGCCTACGCATATGCTCTTATTGGGTATCTCCCGAATTTTGACGATGGAAGCGACCTGTTTGATCATATCGCCATTCATGCAAATGGAAGAACAAAAGAATTCAAACCTCAAGAGCTTTCCAATACAGTCTGGGCATTTGCAAAAGCAGGGAAAGGACATGATACACTTTTTAAGGCGATAGGAGATGAAGTTGTTGCGCATGCTCATTTGAGAGATTTCAGACCACAAGCTCTTGCAAATATAGTTTGGGCGTATGCAACAGCTGGAGCTTCTCACCTGGAGTTGACTGAGAAGGTAGCCAGTCACATTGTTCAGCTTGATCATTTGAGAGACTTCAGGCCACAAAATCTTTCCAATATAGTCTGGGCGTACGCTACAGCTCAAGTCTCTCATCCTCGACTGTTTGAGAAGATGGCAAGCCATATTGTTGCGCTTGATCATTTGGGAGAGTTCAAACCTCAAGAGTTGTCTAATACAGTGTGGGCGTATGCAAAAGCTCATTTGCAAGTCTCTCACCCTGGATTGCTTGAGAAGATGGCCCATCATATTGCTCGACTTGATCATTTGAGAGACTTCAAACCTCAAACTCTATCCAATATAGTGTGGGCATATGCAACAGCTCAAGTCTCTCACCCAAACTTGTTTAAGAAAGTTGGGGATCATATTGTTGCGCTTGATGATTTGAGATACCTCAAACCTCAAGATATCTCCAATACAATGTGGGCGTTTGCCAAGGCTCAAGTCTCCCACCCGAACTTGTTTGAGAGGTTTGAGCATCATATCTCTGGACTCGTTCATACAAGAGACTTCAGTCCACAAGCTTTATCCAATATAGAGTGGGCATATTATCAAGCAGTTCAGAAGGAAGATTTATTTATTACTCCGATTCAAGATACGGAGATATTCTGTCGTGAGGATGACGACGACGAATCGGAATATGAAGATCTATTTGGTAGTTCCTCTCCAGCAATATCATCACCTTCCTCCTCCATGGAAGCATCGCCTTCCTCATCCATCGATGAATCTAATGCTACAACGCTATTATCACCAAGTGAAAGTGAAGTAGAAACACCTCAACCGTGTCTACCCAATGATGAAGATGATGCAGCTAGCTCCAAGCATATCGAGTGCAAAGATCAAAAGTCTGACGAGGAGATAATCACTACCGAGGATAAGTTGAATGAATTCTCTCAACGAGTAGACTCTGCTTGCAATATACTTTCGGATAAGTTCTGTCTACAAGCAAAACGAAGGACACGGGCCAACACTATCTCAACGGAGAGTTACACGGGATGCAGTTTAGAAGATATGATTGAACTTTTGAGGCAACGCCGAGAAGAAGATAATGACGACTCATCATTCCACAGCTCAGACTCGGACACGAATCTCTCTCAAGAACCCGAAGACGATATTGACGAATACATGTGTGAGATGAATGGGTATGAGGAGGAGAAGCCAAGGTTTCAGCCACCGAAGGAGTTCAATCCATTCAGGTCAAGGAATGGCTCAGAGAGTGATAGCGATCACGACGAATTAGATAGTGGCTTGGATGAGACAAGTGTCGCTATTAAACGATCCGCTGAGATGACGGTCAAGAATATCTTAAAAGACAAATCAAGAATACTTGACAAATCGATGTCTTTAGACGTTGTGAGGGAGATGATAAGTGCAAAATGCGAAGGATGTGGTCGAAAACCCGAGCCTGGAACTGCACCGAATGGTGTAGACCGGCGCTTCAGTCCCTTTCGCGTGTATCGCAAAGATCTGTGCGACACGTTGTGCACGAATTGTAACTTCAGCAAGGGTACCAGTGATCCATCAGAATGGATTCACACCAGCTTGAGATTGGTGCAGAGAAGGAGGTCATTGCTTGAGCTTTGTCGTAGCAATGAAGAGGATTTCATGAAAAGTGTCCTTCACCCCACACACTGCTTCTACAAAAAGAAGGAGAGTATTTCTGCGACTCGCAAAGGTGATCCTCAAGATTTGGAGAGTATCATTCCTGGTATTGTAGCGGCTATCAAGGCATCGAATTGTATCTATTGTGGCTGTAATCAGGGAGGTGGAATCGACCGTGTGATTGACGATATATCATATGTCAGGGCAGGTGCTGACAAACAGCTTGCACCATGCTGCTCGGACTGCAATCTTCACAAAGGTAACTGGCCATTATTTGATGTTCTAGTTCAAGCCGCTATCAATGTCATGTATCTTGCTGAGAACTACGACCCGTCAAACCCAGTCCATATTGCGAACACCACACCCATTGGTGGTATGATGTCGTACCTGTCTAAGCAACGCAAGCCCATAAAGTGCACAATTGGTGGGGTGCTTATCATGTTTCCATCTAAGCGGACAATGCAAGAGTTTTATGCCAAAATACCAGTTGGCACCGTGATGAAACCTGTGTCTGTGCTTGAGTACAAGGAGTGGCGAGATGGACTCACAAACGAGGACAATAAGAAGATCCGAAATGCACTCGATATCCGGCCAATTCAAGATGTCCTTCGCGAATTAACTGAGAAGAGAGACCTTCTCATTGAGCGTGATGAGATGTTGAGGAAACTTGATAGTGCTAATGACGAATCTGAAGTAAATGAAGTCGAGGAGGAGGAGGAGGAAGGAGAGGAGGAGGAGGAAGACGAAGTGGACGAGCTCTTCCTAAACGATTTCACAACATCATTCTCTGAAAAGAAGTCCTCCGCACTTGCTTCTGTTGACGATGAGCTTGATCGTCATTCGTTCCGAACGGGATCCAGATCTGGATCCAGATTGACAAAAAGGGACTGGAGATTGAGAATAGAAGATATGAACGGAAGACTACTTGCCAATGTGAATCAGAAGAAACATGCATTGATTTTTCTCAGCAGGCGCCCTGCAGAGCAAAAGGTGCGTGAACTTGCTCATAGTGACACGGTGGTAATCAGAATTGGTCAGGGGTGCGTTAAAAAAGCTATGTTCAAAATATCGAGGCTGCAAGATGATACCAATATAGGTATGACTAAATTGGGAAGGAGAATACTTCATAGCAACGAGGTGAAATATCCAAACGGTGTCGCAATTACAGATTTGAAAGACAATCCCCTTGCTGTGTGTAGTGGCTGGGTTAAAGCAACCAAGCTGATGAAAAGTGGCAATAAGTGGAAATTCAAGAATTTCAATTCCAAATCAGATAAGTTCAAGGTGAGATATATTACTAATGATGATAAGATTGGAGTGACTGAACTTGGCAAGGACAAATTGCCTGGGTGGACCAAGAATTTCAAGTGTTAGATGGCAACTAAGACAGTTAGCATGGTATTGATAGCACTTCGCAAGCTTCATCTACTTCCATCCCACCAAATAGATCGGCTATCGATGATAGCAGTTGCCCAGTAAACAGCATTCTTGTCCAATATGATATCACTGCCCAAGACGAGATGAACATCTACATCAGATGACAGAGCTGCATGTCGTTCATATGCTCGTTGTTGATTCCGAAGGATAGATTTGCGTACATCCGACCCACCCAAGTGTTTATTCATTTCATCTTCATCGAAGAAGAGTGGATGAGAAGTCTTCATGTCATGAACAGTCGGGAGTAAGTCTAAATATGGCCACCATTTACTTTGCTCCTTTCGAACAAATCTTTCGTGGAGAAGATACACCAATAGTACATCAAATCCGTCACCGCTGCCTTGCCTTTGCTGCTGCTGCTGTCGTGATTGGGCGTCCAGTTTGTTTAGTAGTGCCAGCAAATGGGGAGAAGATGAAGATTCTGCAGCAGCATCAGCCAATGCTGAGGCTGCATCAATTACAGCATGCGGCGGTAAAGAAATGTAAACCTCATCTAGTTCCAAATCTTCAGTGGCTACTGTCCCAAGTCTCATCCCGTCAAGAGCTTGGGCTGCTCGAATCTTATTCACTGGTAAATCAAGAGAATCGATGAATGCATTGAACGAGGATATTTTTGCAGCGAGATCTTCTTTGGAGTTTGGAACAGAAGAATCATCATTGATCATTGATGTAAGTGAATCACCATGTGGCTGCTCGGCAATACTTTCAAGTATCTTTCTCTCCTCAATCCTAAATCGTAATGCCAAGACCAATTGATCATCCCCATCCCGTTCAGCCTCCTCAAGCCACAAATGTAGCATGTCCATCGAAGAAGTAACTGTAGTAGACTCAACAGAACGCTTCGCTGCATTAATCAATGCATCTTTCACCACCCAACTATTACTACCAGGATATCGTGCACATGATAATTCGATACGTTCCACATCATTCGATTCAATCGCAGTAACGCACTTTGATTTCAATGATGACAGGTATTCATTCAAAATGAAGTTTTCCCACTGAGATTGAAACTCGGTAATACTACTACCACCATCACTTAACAATAGTGACATGATGGCAATAGCATCCGATGCAGGTCTACGTCCAATCATATTCCCATCTTCCACAATACTTAAATCACGTCGGACACAAACATCTTCCAGTGAAACAAAAGATTTTACGTGTGGATTGATCAAATTCAATGATTTTAATGCACGTAGCAATAAGGCAGCATTAGGATCATACCGTCCAGGTGCCACCTGACGACGTAGGAAATGCTGTCCGTGTATAACGGCACAGTTATTGGGGTTTTCGGTTGGTACAAAGGCATGCATTTCGAGGAAGAGACTGGAGTCGACTGGACCGTAGTCTTCAAATATTTGTATTGTTGTCGTTGTCTTGTCATCATCATCAGTGTTGGTATTGTCATTTTGATGAGCGTGTGCTGTTGGTTGTTGTTCGTGCAGCATTACATTTCTATCGGATCGAACCGTAATGGAATCATCAGCTCCAATAGTATGGTACAAATCAAAGGGAGTGCGGATCCAATCGTGCTCCTCCCCCTTTTGTTCCTCAGAAGTAATTGCAACACCATCTTCTCGTAGTTGCTGCTGCTTTTGCTTCGGTTGTCCAACCTGCTCCAACGGAGTAACAGGCTTGTAATTAATCATCTCCGCCAACGGTGTTAGATATTTAATACCCTTGAGTACCATGGCTCGACTTGAGACTATCCCTATGAACTTGTGAAAGGTATCAAATTGTAAACATTGTTGTGGGATATCGTATCGCGTTTCTGCACCACTACTTGTTCGTGTTATTGAGGAATGTTGCTGCTGCTGTTGTTGTGTCGATAGTTTGACTCGTATCATATCATTCACAACCGATTTGATTGACAAACTACTACTACTAGTACCTCCACCTCTTCCACCATGAAACATGAGTTTCAATTGGTGCAATGAAGACCTACCCATCATTTCCAACTTGTTATCATTCAACATCATATACGCCCCATCGTTAAATGTATCCAATCGTGGTATAGGTTGGGATGGTAGCATGTCTAAATATGGTCCCCAAAAGCTACCACCACTTACATCACTACTGCCATCATCATCATCATCATCACTCTTGATATCGTTATCATGAAAGTAGTTGTTCGAATGTAAACAATGCTCAACCATTAAAAACATGGCAATCACTACATCTTGTTCTACCAGTCCCATTCGTACTCCTCCACCACCACCAATATAATTGTTACTACTGTGACTCATTCGAGCCAAGCCCTGTCCATGAGGAAATGCAGTCAGTAGTATCTTGTTGACATTGTCATAAAAGTTTGGTAGATACAAACTACTATCACCCCTCGTAGTTGCAGTAGTAGTAGTAGAGTATATATTGAGTATAGATGAGATAGAAATAATGAGATGAGATGGAACTGTAAAGAGTGGTGTGAGATGTGGTATTATGATTTGCTGTTGTTGCGGTGCAGAGATAGAAGAAGCGCAGCTTGTTGTCTCTCGTTGATTTTCTTTGTTGACAGCACTACTGTCATCATTGCAGCTAACATCATCAGTAGTAGACGAAGCCGAAGAAGTTGATGCAGACGGAAATGAAACTGCAGTAGTGTTAACAACAGCAGCCAATCCCCAACCAAGACCGTCAAATTTTCGTATGGAAATTTGCACATCCGCCGACGACGACGCTGCAGTATTATTATCTTCTCCAATAATTGATATTGGATGAAAAATCCCTCCATTAGTGGTAAACCATGTTAGAAAGTTATCTTCTGTACTGCTCGTTGTTGTTGTTGGCGGTGCTGTTGACAGCAGTGTTGATAAGATGATGGTAGGCAACTTCGTTTTAAAATTGACACCGATGATGATAGCGACGAACAATGCTGCCGCTGCGATGATGCGAATGGCGGATGATCGATTCATTTTTGCATCATTGGACGATCTGCTCCGACGATTCTTGGAGGAGCTGGCCGCCGATGGGGCCGCTGCCCTTGCCTTTTTTTTCGCCATGGTCTTTGTATCAAGAAGTGACATAAGAAGAGGCGAGGTGAGCATTTTTTGCGGGAAGCGAGGAGTCGCCATTTTTGGCTAAAATGATGCCGATGATGCCATGATGATGCCGACCGCCCTGCCGATGGGCGCCGGCGGGCGAATGGCCCAGTGGCCCCTTCTCTCTCCGGTTGCGTTGATGTTCATTGATCAAATAGTATTGTTGATGCCATCAACTCTATTGATCGTCTGCTGCAACAACTGTGGCATCCGGGTAAAGTCTTAAGTCATCGCAATCACAAATACTATGAAGTGCCACATCCTCCTCGCTTTCTTCGCTGGACTCTCTCTTGTCTCTCTCGCCGAGGGAGGGAAGAAGAAGAAGAAGAAAGCAGTCAAACCGGATCCGGATAGTATTGAAGCTTTGCCAGCAGTCGAGACCTTGGGTGCTGCTACTGTAGATTGGCGAACAAAAGGTGCAGTAACTCCCGTGAAGAACGACGCAGCTCAAGTTACTGAGATTAATTTCAAAGGCTTAGCTATTGGCGCTTCACAAGCTGGTCAAATTACCGAGATTACACCTTCAGAAACAGGCACCAAGGTTTCAATTGTAAATTCAGAAGGTGTAACAACTTCGCAAACACTCTCAGCAGGTTTACAATTGAGTGTAAAACAAGGTGATATCGTCAAACAAGACCAAACACTGGTGAAAGTAGAGGCTGACACGTCGGTCTTCCAACAAAACGAAAACATCTCCGCACTCAAAGCAGCTTTGCAAGCAGGACCTGTTAGTGTTGCAATAGAGGCCGACCAGTCTGCCTTCCAACAATACACTAGTGGAGTGTTAACGGGATCCAACCCCAAGGTTGGCACCCCTACCCTGAATCAAGTCGTAATATTTGGTAGCGTCTTGGATGCTGTTGCACTTGAGAACGCTGGCTACGACGTCTGGCTTGGCGACAACAGGGGCGATCAATACTCGCAAGCGCCAGGGGTACCTCTTTTTTCCCATGAATTTACATTGCTAGGCGATCCACAGAAGACCATCTCTGTAAAAGGTTGGCAAAGTTTAGAGCAGGCGATCGGGAGCGGGTACCTCGAAGGTACTGAGCTTCAAGATTTTCGAATTGCACTCCTTGCCGGGGAAGAAGTTGCTGCTGCACTTAGCGACGCAGGCGTCGACGTCTATTTTAGTGAGCCTCTCGTCTCGCCATCATATGCTACTCAGGTTGGTAAAACTTTAGCTGCATCTGCTGCATCATCATCAACATCAACCCACTCCAAAGGAGGCAAAGCTTCCACGAGCCATCACCAAAGCCCCAAGGCCAAAGCAAGCAAGATGTTTCCATACTACGTCGGCCCATTCTCCTGTCCTCAACAATGTCTCAGTGGAGCGGCAACGGATGAGGGGATACTCGAAGCGAACAACGTCAAGCAATGTGATGCCAACGATAAGAATCAAGAGTTTTATTTTCATGATACTGGTTCGTTTGTCAAGATTGAGGTAGCTGCTAACTTGGGACAATGCCTTGGTGTTAGTCAAGAGGAGAGTGGATTGGGGAATCGTGGGCTTGTAGACATCGTGGTGGATACGCCTGTAAATGTCAAAGCGAGTGGAGGTTTGGTACAGGGAGAATGGTTTATGATGCCATCGTATAATATGATAACAGAGGTGGGTTTTTTGAATGATGGCTGGAGCCCCGATGAAGTAATGTGCAATAGCAAGTTGCAACTCATAGACTGTACCAGTCCTGCTGCCAATTGGTATTCTGCAGGTGGCCGATACATTTCGTCCCTCTGTTGGAGTANGACGACGCATCACTATTGGAGGACTTTCAGTGGTGTCTAGCGTCGGCATGATTATACTTCTGAACGGCGGCTGCGTAAATAATACAGCGACTAGTATGGTAGTTAGTTCATGGTGCAAACAACACACCACAACCAGACCCCAGACCACAACCCTACCACAACCTCTCTTGCTTCCTCTCGTTCATCTTCTGGTGATTATTTTTGCTCCTTTCTCCTTTCCTTCTTTCTCCTCTCTTTATGTACCTACCGTAGATAACAAATACTTTACCGTAGTAATGTTGACTTTGTGTGTGGAGAATCTCCTGTTTTCTACGTCGTGTTCCTACCTCCCAAAATCAGCACAAAACGACGTTGTCGATGAAAGCGAGACATTGATGGTTGAGGGGGGGCAACTGCAAGTAAAAGACGATCATCATGACAGTATCCAATTATCAAGCGATTCCAGATGCCTCTTTGGCAGAAGCAATGGAAACAGGTCTCCACGATGAAGAAATGATGGCCTTACTCTCAGCAACAGAAAGGACAAGAAATTATATGTCATCATCGTCATTGCCATCAATAAATACGAATCTACTCTCCAAAATCGGTTACATCACACTCGGACTAATGATCGGATTGTGTAGCACTTCAGAATCGGGAGTGNAAAATCGGTTACATCACACTCGGACTAATGATCGGATTGTGTAGCACTTCAGAATCGGGAGTGCGACGTGCACTTTGGAATCCAACTGTTAAGATCAACATTACTGATCCGGACAAAGATACGCCATCATCATTTGTTACACATAATCATCATGATCATAATAATGATGATGAGAGTAGTGATGACAGCAGTAGCGGTGTGATGACGCATTCCTTTGCTCACGCTTTGCCATTTGAGGAGACATTTCCTGGCATGAAGGCATGGGCTGACACATTGCCAACATTCCTCACCGAAGAATCCAAGTTGTTATCCACACCATCCTCTCCCTTTTCATCCTTTTTGTTGGGGGCCACATCTTCTGGAGGTGGTAGCAGTCCGTCCACTACTACCCCACATCTGCTATATCTTGTCCATCCAACGGCAGTCACCCTATTGTATGACACATCAAAGTCATCGAATTACTTTGTTTCAGAATATTCCTTGGACTACTTCCTAATGAATAGTGGTGGATTTGATGCGCAGATTAATCAGGCGTATTGTGCTGTGGTAAGAAAAAGAGAGATGATACATATATACCATTTCCTTCTTACACGCTTGTCATTAAATTCATTTACTTTTGCTCTCTTTTCTCTGAACAAACATAGGCGTCTGTTGTAGCAGTTCTCAATAGTCTCAAATATATGAAAAGATTCCGTGATGTGGATGACATGAAAGAATTGACATTTGATTTGCCCATAGACCAAAGGTATGCTCCTTATCCCTATGCAACCCAAAAGGATATTCTTTTGGGAGACTGTGTAAATAAAAATGTGGTTCAGCATGGTGTTGGAGGGGACGAGGCTGCTGATAATCATGTCGATGGGATATTCAAACCTCCGTATGGTCTTAATATGGCCCAGGCCGCTGATTTGTTGAGATGTCATACATCAGATGAGTGGGAGGNAACCTCCGTATGGTCTTAATATGGCCCAGGCCGCTGATTTGTTGAGATGTCATACTTCAGATGAATGGGAGGTAACAGTACACGAGGTTGACCCGTCCCTCATTACATTGAGCAAGATGAGGTTTGATCTCAAGGCAGCGCTGATTGACCCCGACGCACGAGTTTTGATCAATTATCACCGACAGGGTCTAGGTCAAGTTGGAGGAGGGCATTTCTCTCCGCTAGGGAGTTATCATCCACCCACTGACAGCTTCCTTATTATGGATGTTGCCAAATATAAGTATCCCCCAGTGTGGGTTGGAGCAACAACCTTGTTTGCTGCACTATCAGGTCTTGATACATGTGCACATTATGATTACCCGAAGGCACAGGAACGCTTAGTGGATAATACGTCTGACGGGAGCACGAATCATTTGTTTAATCCGTTGACTCAAGACGAGTACACACAAGCTTTGAATGTGCTAGGATGCAAGCCAGGATACAGAGGATATGTCATTCTGAAGAAGAAATAAATACTTTGGGCTTCGCCATTTATATAATAGATGTCTGCTACCGCCGTGCTTTGTGTGCCACGTGTCCAGTGTCAGCAAGGGGGAATACGTGTCAGTAAATTAAAAGTGTACAAATTCTATTCTTATTCACTATCTCGTACCATACCAAGAGGTCAACGTTCTCCGGTCTCCTCCCTTTTTCGTCCATCTTCGCTTGCTTCGCTTCCGTGCAATGAACCTTCATTGGATCCTTTTGACAGAAGAACTTTCTCCGGCGATTGTCGGTTTGGAGAGCCCAGTTGGTGATATGGCACTCCAACTCTTGCAAATGCAGCTCTCTTTCGTTCTTCTTTTGCACTCTGCGTTGAATGCGTCGAATGGGTAGAAAGATTGGCTCCATGCAAAGAGGCATTATTCCTATCTGGAGAGTGCATCGACTGGCTGATTCTGCCATTAAGAGCGTGCAGCGAGGAGCTAATGTCCGAGGCCACATTTGTCGTCGACCCGTCTCCATTTACCGCCTTGAACGCCTTTTCGAGAGCACGAAGTTTGAGCGCATATTCAGCATTTTCTTGCTTCAGCTTGGCTATTTGTTTCCGCTTGAGATAATCATCGTTTTTGTATGTACTAGACATCTTTACCATGTCACTCTTCAGCTTGATGGCTTCCTCGTCCTTCTCTTTCAGTGCAGCATCCAACTCCTGAATCTGATCATCTCTTTCATTGATTTGTTCTTGCCATATACTCATATCGACAGCCTCCCCAGCAACACCATGATTGGATTTTCTAGCTCCTCGTAGGCTGAACAAAGATGATGTTCGACGCTCTGCCTCGGCAGCAGCACTTGGACTTTCCGAAGTTGATGCGAGGGATGATCTGGCACGAGATTCGGACTCTCCCCAACCAGCAAATTTACATCTCATATCTTCTACTTCCTCATTTGATTTTTCGAGCTTCTCCATCACCATTTGTAGAGATTTTTCGCTCGCCTTGAGCTCGGCTTGTATGACATCTACCTCTTTTGTCTTCTCCTCTAGTTCTTCTTCCAAAAGACAAATCCTCTCTGTCTTCTCCGAAGTTTCCTTTGCCACCCTAGCAAGAGTTGCATCTTTTTGTTGAAGATCAAATTCCAGCTCCATCATTCGTTGTGCAGATGCCTCTTTCTCTTCCTTCAGTTCCATCATCTCTTCTATATTCTCTTGTAAACTGTGCTGCATAGCAACTTTTTGTTCCGTTATCTTTTCAAAATCATTTTTCTGTTCTTGAAACGCAGCATCTCTATCCAAATCCCTCTCATCCTGCATAGCCATTTCTTCCTGTAGTCCTTCCAGTTGAATACGGTATTGCTCTATCGCCTGCTTCTGTCTCTTGATAACTTTAGCTTGACGTATTAGTTTTTTTCCTAATTCTTTGATGCAATCCGTTTGATCATGCTGCTGCTTCTGTGTCTTGTGCACCACCTCAACCATCCCCTTCTGTGTATCCTGCAATTCTTGTTCCAACGATTCAATTTTGAAGGCCGCTTTAGAATCCACCTCCTTTAATTTTTCCGTCGTTGCTACGAGTTGAGATTCCAACGCTGTGCAGGATTCTTTCAATTGACGTTGTTGCTGCTTGTACTTTTCTAGTTTCCCCTTTATTTTCTTCTTCCTTTCCTCTCTCTTTGCCATATCGGATTCTGTGGTATTTTGGGATGTCGCCGAGTCCATGTGTTTGTAGGCAGAATTGAAGGTGTATGCGGAGGCGTCATCGGATATGTTGCCGAGTGATTTGTTATATGAATTTTTGTTCAGCCCCATGGCCGCTCTTGGATCACGCAATATGTCTGAGCACAAGGATGGAGACACCGAGACATTATCTATCTCCTTCGGACTATTCCTTTTGAATGGATTTCGTTTCTTCATTGTATTGAGGGGGTTAATTGTACCTATGAAGTTAGAACTCTTTGATGATATTGAACGAGATTTGTCATCTGTCATTACGGAAATCTCAT
>JALLBI010000012.1:0-40332 GCA_036940125.1 Mediolabrus comicus
CTGCCCAAAGTGAACATCAAGTTCGCCGCCACTAGAGGAGGCGGTCATGCTGCCATTGGAGCAGAAGAGTACAGGGAGTGGGAGAGTATCGGATTTCCCGTTGCTGGAGAAAAGATGACTAGAGAAGAGCTTGCTACGTTCAAGTATCATATTGACATTGGTGGAGGAGGGGGTACAACTTGGACTGGCACGATAGAGAAACTCGCAATGCCAGGACTGCTATTTCATCACGAGACGGCCACTAAAGACTATATTCATGACCAGCTGAAGCCGTGGGTTCATTATGTTCCGGTCAACTCGGACCTTACTGATGTGATGGAAAAGCTTGAGTGGGCAGAGAGCCATCCTTCAGAGGCGAGAACAATTGCTGAAAATGCTTCCGAACTGATGAAGAGCCTAAGTACACTTGAAGGGTTTGAACCCTTGTTCAAACAACAACTTGTTGAGCCATTAAGGAAGGTCATCGAGTCGTACAATCCAATGATGCTGAAGGATGATGATGCGTGGAAGGATGCATTTGAGTCATTGGGAGGAAACAAACTGTTTACACCATTCATGGAGTGCATTGACCACGGTTGCGTCCCATTAGAGGGAGCAAAGGATTACGACGAACGATACCCTGATCGCAAAATTTCTATCAAGATTAATTAGAGTTATATTAATATTAATTTATTTCCGTGGCTTCTTCTTGAGAGCCTTTCTTCCAACCACAAGTTGAACTTGAACCGCTATTCTCTCCTAACTTCTTTTCATCACTTATCATTCATAATTCATTATCTAAGTTGCACGCCAGACCATTGTAACCTCGTCAACCTGGATGTTTTCCAATTACAGACCCATTTTAGCTAGAAAGGTTTCTACTTGATCCCTACTTTTCGCACACACCAGGATGCCTCGTCGGACTTGCAGCTACCTACCTATGGAGGAAGTAGGGGGGGGGGGTTTAGAGTAAAATTAGTGACTATCTACCTACATAAGAAGTCTCTCTAGTAGATGACCCGTCAAAAAAAACAAGACATTGATCTCTCCGTCACATCACCCCCGCTCGGTACCATACTCACGTATGACCCTACCTAGAAAAGGACGAAGAAGCAACGTATCACTGCCATCAGTGTACCATAACATTTGCCATCAATAGTACATTGCTATCGAAGAAATGTTGTGGTCTCGGCCTCCTCGTACCTATACAGCTACCCTCTTGTCCATATTAGGGCTAGCTGCAGTGGCAGAGCTCATAGTGTCTCTGTTAGAGTTAGAGACTAATTCTGGAGCTGGAGAGTTTGTATCATTTCACCCGCATCGAAACCTGCGTAGCATGGCAGATTTCAACAATCAAAGCTCATTCATCTTGCGTGATGTTGATGGGTTGAATGGTACCACAGTACCAACTCCGGAAAGCTCGTCGCAAGCGGAAATGGAAGCTCGCCAGTCAACTGAACCTGTAGGATGGAAAACTATCAAGAATGATCACAACCGGGCATTGTGTATGGACCTACAGTGGGGCCAAGCGAGAGAATCTCAACCAGTTTGGCTGCATGGTTGCAATGGCACGCCATCTCAAAAATGGCGATACGATGCGTTAGGGCGCATTCACAGCGGTGTTAACGAGAAGTATTGCCTCAGTGGACTTCACGACAAGCTGTTCATTCTTTCATGCAGTTCTAGCGTATATCAGCAATGGGATCTGTTTACCGATGGTTCAATCCGTAGCAGGGCACATGGGAAATACGTCGGTGTCTCTTGTGAGGGATTGCTCAATAACGACGGAGTTGGGCAGTTTGACTTGCTGGAGCTTCAAACATACATGCACATGTGTGACAATTCCTCTCAGCTGAAAAAGTGGACCGTGATAGGACGTCGTGCATTGCACTAGTCATACAATCATACCGTTTTCAGAAGGCAATCCAAATGAGCGGGCGCCTTCCTATGCCACAGAAGTTGTTGGTTGGTGCAAACGAATGCCTTACTTCATATTATTTGTTTTCATTAGTCAGAAACTTACCTGCTAAAGCTAAAAAGTAGGTATGTAAAATAGATTAGAATTTACTAAAAGTTAATCCTTTTTCATTCATCATTATTTCATCCAACCATCGTAGAAACAACACGATCAACTAATCCCAAACTGTTACTCTCAGCAATCGATACCTCACGTATGAATACTTCACCCCACGGTTCTTTTATTAGAGTTTGTGATCCTAAGGGCACTACTCTCCGTTGATCGGAATCATTTGCATTTAACCATGGAAGTAACACTCGTGCTACTGCCGTCGGAGCTTCATGATTTGGACAATGACCAACATTATCTAGTGTAACAAAGCGATGAGCAGCAGTCGATACCGTTGTTCTCGCCCCATCGCTCTTCCGTTTATCAAGTGTAACATGCATCCGTTTACCCACCGCTTGTGTACACCATGGATCATCGGCACCAAATAATAGTAATACATCTACTTCTTGAAGTTGTTCTAATGCATCGTAGAATGACACTCCAGAGGCGGGAGCGCTCCATAGTATACTTGCAAATGCTGCGTGACCTCCATTATTTTCAGTGCATGCTCTAATTTTTAGCCCCAGTGATGTTTCTCCTCGTCCCCCATCATTATTATTATTATCATCATCATCATCTTTACAACTACCACCACCACCGCCGCCCCAACCATCAAAACTTTCCACAAACGATCCATCAAACGCTTTACTATTCACATATGCAGCATTCAAATACTCTTTAATAACATCCTCATTCCGTATAACATCGAATAATTGTCGTCCAATAATCTTGGCTAACATTGGTGCAGGCAATCGTCCATCCCAACCTGGTAGATTTAATCCCCAGACTGGTGTGGCATTAAGGAGTGTTAATGATGCTACTAGATGTTGATGACGATGGGTAAGTATTGTGGCTAGGTAGCCTCCGACAGAATTCCCAACTAGATGGACCTTGTTGTTATTATTGTTGCCAACGTTAGACTCTGTTTTAGACGACTCCGATGATGATAAGATAACCTCCCGAACAAATGAAGATAATTGATCTAACCACATATCAGCCGAATAACCCAATTGATATTCATCAGGTGAATTCCCGTCTTGTGGATTGGTTGGCCATGATTTTCCTTGACCGAGGTAGTCGATTCCATATATTATATACTGCCTATTATTAGTTGGGTGCTCTTGTTGTTGTTGTTGCTGCTGTTGCTGCTCGATGAGAAGTTGACGCATCAATCGATGTTGATGGAAGGAACCTACGCCAAATCCATTCAGTAAGAGAATGGGCACCTCATCGCTATTATTATCAGTATCATTATCGGATACCACTTTGGCTACCTCATATGCAATTGGATACTTATTTTGAAACATCCATGTCTTTTGGTCTAATTGATAGTGAGCATCATCTGCAGTGTTTGTTAAACTTCTTGACGATGACGACGACGTAGCATCTGGTGAGGAGTTCAGCGCGGAAGAGGAACATGAAGTTGTGAGTGGTGGGCGAAGACTACTTGAACAACAGCTACTGCTTTCTCGGCGGTGAGGAGTCTTCAGAAGTGGAGAAGCAGGTTGATGGAAGGCTGTGATGCCCAGTGCCACTGTAGTGGCATAGCATAGGAGGTAGATCTTCATGGGTTTGTTGAGGTTTTGAGAAGTAGGATCTTTCATCTTGGGGAGAAAACACAAGAGGCCTTCTGAAATAGATGCTCAATATTTGTAGGAATTAGTATGAAAAAGCGCGGTGTAGAACGTATTTGGTAAAGGTCACGTGTATTTGGACAGGCGATTCATGAAATCTCACTCTCAATGCTTCTACGCTCAACCCATCGAGAAGTAAAAAACCATCAATAAAGTTCTCTCCTTACGAAACCAATCTCATCATCTATCCACGGCTTGTGTGTACGGCATGATGCTTGACCGACGCTGCAGGCAAAGAAGCCACAATAAATTCTCCTAAAGTCTCTACTGAAAGAAATATGGACGACAAGTCATCATCAAAGAAGAAGAAGGACACACAATCCTACTGGGAGGCAATTGTATCCAATCGCGATACGGCCAACTCTCTCCTCTCAGATGGGACGACTGGTCAAAATCTATTTGAAAAAATGGCCACACTGAACATCAACTACAGAATCAATGAGGAACGATATCATCGATGTTCGAGATGCTGGTATTGCAGTACACGTTGTGTATGTGATAGTATGCCCGACCGAATAGACAAAGATGAGTTATTAGCGGCGAATGTCAAGATATTATTATTGATGCATCACAAGGAGTATTTAAATGCTGGTAATTCGGCCAAATCATTGATTGCACTATTGCCTCCGGAGTATCTTACGCTATATGTGTATGGTAGAGAAGGAGACTTTGATAGATGTATTGATGAAATGATGATAAATCAAGGACGGCACACGGCGATACTGTGGCCAGGTGAAAGTGCAATTTCAGTGGAGGAATTTATTAGCAGCACAAAATCTAGTGATCAAAAGATGATGGAATCCGAGAGAAAAGATAACGATGGTGCATTCATTGACAAAAAGAAGCAAGACACAGAAGAAGGAGATGATGATGAAGAAACAACTAATGCAATCATTCGAATAGTTGCACTTGATGGAACCTACAAGAATGCAAAGAATATGTACAAAACTATTCGCCAACGACTAGGAGGAAAAGGGACACAAAAAGATGATATGCCTTCATGCATAGCTCTTCATCCAAAATCAGTCTCCAAGTTTCACAGAGCCCAAAAGAATTATGGGACTGCAATACATGATAATTTAAAGGCTAACAATAAGCTAGATGAGAGGGCATTGCGTGTATCGACGGCAGAGGCATGTGCACTGCTCCTAACAGAGCTTGGAGCGGCGGAGAGTGTACAAGAGAAAATTATCAAGGCTCTTTTGGTCAATAATTGTAACAGGGTTTAAAAAGCTTGCTTTCGACGATACTACATCCGCTATCATTATGCTATTGAAAAGAAGAGGAAAAGAGCAAGACAAGTCACTCCCTACGCATGCACCAGTACAAACTAACATAGTGTATAAGAATGCCTACTGACCAGTCAGTGTTGATCCGTCAAGGTCACAATAAATTCCAATACAACAACAATAAACATTTAATTGTGATTAAAGGGGATTGAAATGAAAAAAATCAAAACTTTACTTGGTGGGACTTGCATAATAATAATAGGGACCTGCTTCGATACATAATATGATCTTTTAGATTGCCGAAAGGATTGCCAAACAGCAAGACGGATGAGCTTTTGAGCGACATCTTTATGCAAGTTTGGGAATATGGAACGTTGCACTGCTTTTACGGCGGATAGCAGTACCACTGTTACGTTGTTGTGTTTCTGACGACACTGCAGTCATGATGGATTTGCTCCTCTCGTCAATTGCTTGCACTTGTGCCTCGATTGTAGTACAGAAGTCTTCCAGGGGAATATCAACCTCGTCAAGTCCAAATGGACTAAAGATGAAGAGAACACGAAAGGAAGAATAAGTTAGAAGGTTTCACATGTTGAAAGAGAGACTTGTGATTGTATAGAGGCAATGGTAGTGGTAGTGGTGCGCTTACTCTACAAGCTTCGAACCCATAACGATGAGAAACATGATGATCATGGATGCCAGAAAGACTATGATTGGTGTCATCCAGCCGATGGACACCGACCAGACCACAGATGCAATCATAAAGAAACCAATGCAGCTTGTCATGGTAATGGCATCATAACTAGCTGGCAAACCGCTGGCACGAACACGGACGCAATTGCCAATCAAAGTATTCAAGTCTTTGAGCGTATTGTCGAGGCATCTAAAGAGCTGCCCGTGAATCTTATTGCTATCATCGATACGAAGTCCTTTCCCTTCAGGAATCATATGAAGCCGAACGATAATTTCCCGAATCATGTCCAGACAGAAATGGGGCTGCCAACTAGGATTGCTGTGCATCAGATCAAGCTCCTTTTGCGATATGAGTCCTCGTTTCACGAAATCTTTTCCGTCTCCATCCTCGTTCAAGGACTTTCCACGCAGTAGTGATTTGCATGAGTAACCAAACACGACAATATATCCACTCAATCTATCTTGCAATTCATCATTTGCAAACCATCTACGATTGTACATAGCCATCTCCAAACTCTTGGATATGATATCTCCCCAGAAGATTCGACTCTCCCACCAACGATCGTAGCATGCATTAAACCGAAATATAACAGTG
The DNA here is from genome assembly GCA_036940125.1 of Mediolabrus comicus. Taxonomy (NCBI): domain Eukaryota; phylum Bacillariophyta; class Thalassiosirophyceae; order Thalassiosirales; family Thalassiosiraceae; genus Mediolabrus; species Mediolabrus comicus. Next base: position 6,196 of record JALLBI010000012.1, read on the forward strand.
AAGACGAAAAGAGTCCCAATAATGGCCACGGCACTTTTCCCGTTGTCGATATCTTCCATCCATCGTTCGGCTGCACCACCCGGATCGGCGGCTGCTAGCTTTCGTAGTTCATATGCACCAAATGCACAGATAGTCGACCATGCGACAAGGAACAGGATTGTTGAGGCAAAGAAACCCGCCGAGTCTTCGGTGCTCTGAACCAACAGAGTCAAAAAGAACTTGAAGGAATGCTTTACTGCTTTTGGTGGTGGTGGCGGTGCCTGTGGTAGAGGTAGAGGTGCCATGGTAGTGGTAGACAGTGAAGTTAAATAAATTAAAAGTTACAGATGATTGTGGCGCTTGCTAAAGACTTCCTGCGTATTTTCATTTGTTTGGGCTTAAGACATCATGATAGGTAGGCCTAACTCAAGTGTGAGTCAGTGTTGCACCAACTAACACAGGGTCTAACTCAATTATACACCCTGCTTAGTGAGACGACACGCGTTCTTTTCTCCTTTTCAAGTGTTCACCCTTCTGTACCATTTTAGTCAACTTGTTTATGGAAATAGTATTTACTCATTTTTTCCCACGAAAACTAAATATAAGTACCATAAATATCTTCAACCATCTGTGTTCATTTTTTTCCCCCGAGGGAACACTTTATTCCTTTATGTCGGTCTTGGAACCTTGCAAAAACACCGCACAAAACCATTTAGACCATGACGGCCAAAACGACGCTACTATTAGACACCATAGCAGTGCTCTTCCTACTATTCCTACGCCCTCAATTCATACACTCACATACATTATTGCGTAGACGAAGTGACATCATCGATGACCTCCAATTCACCGCAAAAAACAACGATGACGACGACCAACAACACATAAGCAGTCAAATCATAACCAAACTTGACTCTTCTTCCGCCAACCCCAATGCATGCACCTCACAAGAGGACACACTTAAAAAGTGTTACCAAAAACTTGAATCAAGTACTACCAATACTACTACTACCGTAAATACTGTCCAATGTACCAAATGTCTCTACGGCAATGTCAATCCTGGCATACATCTCATGTCATGTAATGATGGACAAAGTATGGAATATTGTCAAACCGTACAGGGTTGTGCACAGCATAATTGTCCATCTGAGTGTACTGCCGAATTTTATAATGTGTTGAATTGTATTTGGGAGGCGGGAGGGTGTAAGGATGTTAGGGTTGGTGATGGTCATTTGGGTATGGAAGGGTGTGGTGCGGCCTCCTCCGGTAGCACGAAGAAAGCAAGAACTGCTACCACCACTACCACCGCTGCTACTACTGCATCAACGACGTCGTCGACCAAAGAAGCAAAGGCAGCAGACAAACCCAACCCCTGCACCGAATGCAGTACATCCAATGGAGGTGTCCGTAACAACTTCTGTGGCAACATCCAAACCCTATCCACTCGAGACGCATGTCAAACCCAGACGGAGTGTGCAGATCGTGGGTTAAAGTGTCAGGTATGTACTGAAATTGTGAAAAAGGATGGTTATGGTGGTGAAAGTATGGAGGAGCAGGTGGGTAATGGGGCGTATATTTGTGTCAAGGAGGATGAGAAGTCAAATAATGCTACGACCACCACTACTACCTCCACCACTACTACTGCGGCAACGACTGCTGCTGCCTCCTCAAGTTCCTCAAGCAAGAAGAAGCACAAGAAAAAGCCCAAGAAGAAGCCTAACAAGGGTGGCTTTTGTCACTCCCGTGCCGTAGTCTTAGGAAATTGTGTCTACTCCAAGGACTTATCCCCAGATTGTATCCAATGTATACACGCCGGTAGTCCCGGCACTCAAGACCCGACATGTGAACAGATCAAACAAGATCAGTTCTGTCAGAACATTGCCACATGTGCCCATGAACACTGTGGGACATGTGCCTTTGAATTTTATACTGGTTTGAATTGTGCCCTACAGAAGATTGATGGATGTAGTCAATTCTCGTGTGAGATGGTTGCTCCTCCTCCTCATCCTGCTGAAGAAGTTGGATATCATTCGAGTTCATCATTATTGTCGTTGTCTGATGGACATGCTAGTCATGATGGTGATGACTTCAGTCTGGAACGATTTCAGGATGAAGTTGCAATGGTCCTGACCAACATGCAAGAAGAAGAAGAGGAGGACGAGGAGCTTGATGTTGTTTTGAGTGAAGCTTAAGAAAACTTGAACTTTACATAAAATATAATAAAGCTGCAATAAATAAGTATTTGGAATACCCTCTGTGTGATGCAACAGCTTAAGGTGCGGCGTGGTGATCAAACAACGAACACACTGAGTTGGTTTAGCTACGACTTTGTGGTGTTTTGTTTGTGTGACAGACAAACTTCTTTGATGAAGTTCTATCAGAACATTTTTGTACCATACAAACATTACCATGGACCATGGCGTCATACAAAAGAGCATATCAAATTGGAAAGTAAACACAAAGACTTATTAATTCATCTCTTTACAACTGCTTCATCCTCCGCACCCTGCCTTCCCCCTCCCATCCATAGCTGTATAGCGCTGGCTTATCCCACCACCGCAATAATAAATAATGCTCCACCCCCGTCCATCCCCTTGAAACAACGACGATATTTAAGTACTCTTTGCAGACGGATCGCTCTCAAACTCACCCAAACCCAACAATTCGATTCCATCCTTCTTCATAATATCAACCTCGGCAGGATTGTACCATCCATGCTGAACTTCACCAATATGACAAGCTCTCAACAAGAATTGGCACGTACGACTCTGTCCAATCCCCCCACCAATAGTTTGGGGTAATGTCCCATCCAAGAGCATCTTGTGCCAAACAAACTCTTTGCGTTCATTCACACCGCACAAATCCAATTGCTTCAAGAGTACCTCGGGGTTAACACGGATACCCATGGATGAGATTTCGAAAGATTGTTTCAAGATTGGATTCCAAACGAGGAGATCACCATTGAGACCATGTCCACCGTCAGCGCGTTCCGTCGTCCAATCATCATAGTCAGGAGCACGGCCATCATGACGGAGTTGTCCATCAGGCTTCATTCCACCGATACCAATGAAGAAGACGGCCTTGTGCTTCTCACAGAGGATGTTCTCACGTTCCTTGGGTGTGGCTTTGGGATGTTCCTTAATCATGTCATCCGAGGTGGCAAATACCAACTCCTCAGGAAGGACAGGTTCAATCCCATACTTCTTACAGACAGCCTGCTCGGTATCATAAAGTGCCTTGTAAATAGCCTTGACGGTAGTCTTGAGATAATCAATGTTCCTATCCTCAGGTTTGATATGCTTCTCCCAATCGAATTGATCCACATACAGTGAGTGAGTGTAGTCAACATCATCATCACATCGTAATCCACGAAAGTCGGTAACGATGCCCTTGCCTGCCTCGACTCCATAGTAATGAAGTGCCCAACGCTTCCACTTGGCAAGAGAGAAGCTGCAGCGGCGTGTGGGTAGATAGAAGAATGAGAGCAGTAAAATTTTGTGAGTGAAACGATTCATATCATATAAAATAAAGGAAGTCTATCATAATGTGTGTAGAAAAACTTACGGCACCTCAAGATGAGTACCCTTAAAATCACGTGGTTCAAACGTGGCAGGCTTCTCCACCCCATTCAAATTATCATTAAATCCAGAGGCACGTGTAACAAAGAGCGGGGCCGAAACACGGACCAAATTCACATTTGCCTTGAGATTAGATTCGAGTGTGGTTTTACAGTACGTGAGTGCCTCCTCGAGTTGAAGACGGTTGGTAAAGACTGGTTTGTATCCACCGTTGAGGCAGTCTGTATATATGATGGATATTATGATGTGTGAAAAAAAGAGAGTTAGACAGAAGATCAAATCGACATCGTAGGACGGGGGCAACAAACCGATGATGATGCAACAAACCGATGATGATGCAACAAACTACTCACGCTTAGGAGGGAGTCCACCCAGAGGATCGTCGCGATTGAGAGTACAAGCCATGGTTGAAGATGATAGATGATAGATGAGGCGATGTTGGAGACAAAACTGATTGTAATATCGATTTTATGGACAACTGAAAAGATATTAGAGGGGTTCTTCCGCTGTAGAATCGGCACTTTCGAAGTGAGAGATGATGTGTGGTGTTGATTGATGTTGGAAGTTACTCTACGCTACGTGTAGGAATTAATACAACAGTAGCAAAAGTTCAGCTAACCTGGTGGAGTTCTCATTTTTTCAGCCGAAGATGTGTGCTCTACATCATCTAACCTATCAAGCCGGCATCACAACAATGAGCGAGGTAGACGAAGAAGATTACGGTGCTCTCATTTACAGGGAGAGTCAGCTGAGGAGGGCAGAAGAAGCTGCTGCTGCGGCTGCTGCTGCTGCTGCTGCGAAAAATGCAAAGAAAAAGAAGACATCCACTACAGCTTCAACTCCAACTCGACGTCGTCGTGCAGCGACTTCAACTCGGGCAACATCCGCTGCTGTTACAAGCAAAGATGTTGTACAGAGAAATAAGACTAAGTCAACGAAGAAGCGAGCATTAGCAACAAAAGACGAGGATCTGGCTCGAGAAAGGGCTCCACGGAAGAAGTACAGATATACATGCTCTGCTGATGGGTGCACAAATCAAGCTCAGACGGGAGGAGGGTGCATCAGGCATGGAGCAAAGGTTGGACACAAAAGATGCCGCAGTGATGGATGTACAAATCAAGCAATCAAGGGAGGAGTGTGTGTAAAGCATGGGGCAAAGGTCAAACGATGCAGCAGTGATGGATGTACAAATCAAGCAATCAAGGGAGGAGTGTGCATCAGGCATGGGGCAAAAGTCAAACGATGCAGCAGTGATGGGTGCACAAACATAGCAGTGCAAAGAGGTGTGTGCGTTAAGCATGGAGCAAGAGTCAAGCGATGCAGCAGTGACGGATGTACAAACATAGCAAAGAAAGGAGGGGTGTGCATTAAGCATGGGGCAAAGCTCAAACGATGCAGCAGTGATGGGTGCACAAACTTAGTTGTCAAAGGAGGAGTGTGTATTAAGCATGGAGCAAAGCTCAAACTATGCAGCAGTGAAGGGTGCACGAACAAAGCCATCCAGGGAGGAGTGTGCAAGAGGCACGGGGCAAACGTCAAGCGATGCAGCAGTGATGGATGCACAAACAAAGTCATCAAGGGAGGAGTGTGCGTGAAGCATGGAGCGAAGCTCAAACGATGCAGCAGAGAAGGGTGCACAAATCAAGTTCGGAAAGGTGGAGTATGTGTGAAGCATGGGGCAAAGATTGAACACAAACGATGCAGCAAAGAAGGATGCACAAATCAAGCTCAGAATGGAGGAGTGTGCATAAGGCATGGGGCTAAGGTCAAACGGTGCAGTAGTGAAGGATGCATGAACAACTCTCTAAAAGGAGGAGTATGTTGGAGACACGGAGCAAACCGCAACCCCAACGATGAATCTACAGCTTTTGCATCATGCGTTGGATCAGAGTTTGAGAAAACTACTGTTACACATCATTCTTATCAGCGTGATTCAGGTTCCTCGTCTAACCAAGGCAGCCTACCTGCGGAGGTAGTCCTCTGTGGAATGATTGCAGAAAATTATGAAGAGGTCTAACATCAAGAAGCACGTGCTATGACGTCTTGCTTTAATTTCTGTTACAATTATTGACCTTAAGAGCCTTGATAATTTTCTCTTGTACACTCTCCTCCGCTCCAAGCTCCATTAGGAGTAGTGCACATGCCTCTGCCGTCGAAACACGCAATGCCCTCTCATCTACTTATTGTTATCACGTGTCGCAGTCCCATAATTCTTTTTGGCTCTGTGAAACTCCCAGAAAAACTTCAGCAGTTGAGTGCAGTTGTGAGCCCAACGTGGGCGGTGCCCTCACTCCTCACTCGATGACCTAAAGCCAAGACATAATATTTACCGCAAGCCTCGCGGTTCAACTTTACACAACCTTACTTGTGCAATTGTGACTCCCGGTTTCGGTGATATGACGTCATCTTTTGTCTTTATATCCTTAACTCACAGGTTTCCATTACCTTAACTGCAGAGGTTTCCGTGCCAGACATAGTCTGTGCAAACATGGAGCGAATTGGGGTTCAACAAAGGGAAATTATTAACCCTTTGTAGTAAGTAAATACATATCCGAGGTGATGGAACACGCCTCTTTCTTAACCTCAAATTTTTGCCACCGTTTCTCTCTAAGCTAAGAGTTAATACTTTCTCTGCCTCTGTGGAAGTCGATGGCATAGTTGCTTCGATTCTTTGCCCAATAGTAATGCTCTGTATGAAGCTCATTCTCGTTACCATCATGAGAACAGTATGCGTTGTATAGAACAAAGTCCCTCACATTTGCATTCCTTTCCATCTCATCACAATCTGTACTATTCTGGAGTAAAAATGAAGAAACGAACCTTGCGACAACATCTGGATTAACTTCAAAGTTCCGAGAGTCCCACAGAAATAGTTGCTTAGGTCTTTGTGCAAGGAAGCAGTCTCTTTCTTCTGTTTTATTGACATGCTGACATAAAGGAACGCTGTGTCGATGTGGAATATCCGAGATGATTCAGCTCTGTATTGTGATATATGATTCCAAGAGGTGTCGGTGTGTCTGTTGTTGCCACCCACTCCCCCCAAGCCCAGTCTGGGATCCAAGGTAGTAATTCAACGATATAACCATGATTCGGGAGGAAGATCCCTTGCGTGAGCTGCGCTCCGTGTACTCCAATCAGCGCATTCAATGACATGTGCATTAGTAATTGTTCCTCGGCCGATGCTGCCTCTTCTACATTCACGGTAATACATACCACCTTCTGCGATCGAAAGTTATCACAAGTTTTCACTGCATCATCAATATTCAACCATCGTCGTCGCGACTGTCTCATTGTCAAGCCAACAATTTTCCACTCATCCACTCCTCCTTCCACTTCATTCGATGTCAAACCTATCTTGATGAGTGTTTGACGTTTATATTCGCGTACATTATCTTGCAGCAATGGATTCTTCTTGGCATACTGTGCCAACATATCTTGTCGAACCTCACTGAACGACGTACAATTTACATCAATGTTTGATTTACCTCGTATTCCTGAGCACCATCTACTCTTATCAGTTTGTTTCTCCTTGTAATTGATTTGAGAAGTTAGCTCTAATGTATTTGCGGTTTGATTGACTGTGTATCCACAAAATGCAAGTGTTTGATAACACTCACATGAACCACGATTTTTATTATTGCCTTCAACCAATGATAGAAAATTATCTACCTTGCCATTATGTGGTAGTCCTCCCATGAATAAGCGATGGCCATCAAATATTGTCTTGTCTTTGGCCGGGATGTGTAAATAGATTTGTACATCATGATCAGATTCGGGTGGGAATTCTTTCATCCATAGATTGAGACCCATTAACATTCGGACGTAAAATTCGCCAAGCATGTGATTGTATGCTGCTTGACTTACCACATGGTGAGGCGTGTGTGAATATGAACATTGTGATATTATATCATCATCATTGTACGTGTTGGATGATGAGGTAATGTTGAAATGGATACGCGTATCAGGTGTCACCGTTGGATGCTGTGATTTTGAATCGTACACGAGTGTAATCTGATGATCCTTAACATGTTGTGTTGTTGTTGTATTTTGATTCCGCGATGATACAACATTGTGATCATAAAACCATTCCCCATTAGTTCCATGACAAATATATTCCAAGTGAAAACAATTTGGATTATTGTCATGATCCCAAAAGTGACTATAATTACTTTTGGGACAACATAAATGTTCAAAGTGATTGCATTTTTCTGTACCAGTTGTAATATTGTTGTTGGATGATAATGATAATGCGTCGAGCTTGGCTTTGGCACATGTGTATCCATCATTGGTTAGTCTTATTGATGGATTGAATATCCGTCCTTCTTCGTTCTCGTTACAGAAATTGCAGACTTGTTTGCGTTTCATTGATGATTTTGTAGGCTGTGGTGGAGCAATTTTTGTTGCTTCAAAATTAGATGACGAATTATTTGCCGATGAAGCAGTTGTTGACACTAATAACGCAGTAATCTCACTTTCTTCTAGCGCCACAGTAGTATTCACGGCAATAATATTTGTACCATCACTTTTAGTAAACTCATTTATCGTGGTACCGAGATCTACCGATGAATATGGTACCACATGTTGAGTATGACCAGCAAGATGACGATAACTAGCCACCATATCGATTTGGGGACGCGGCTCTGTTGTCGATGATTTCTTTCGGTCATGGTGGCAACTCATCATCCGCCTCCTCGAGGAGATAAATCTTCTCGTGTGCTGCTGTTGTCAGCTGCGGTGTTGCCTGGCTGATAGATCTCCACTTGTTGCTTGTATGTGTCAGGCCGAGAAGGTAGGTAGGAGGGCAGGATGAGAAGATTATTTAGCCTGAGTGCTTGCTGTATGAGAAACAAATTAAGTAGCACCTTTATTATTTTCTTTTTTCGTCCCCCTCACCTCTCTCATCTCAGCCATCCATTTCCGACTTGACAAGCAAAGCAACCACTCTAGCTTGCAGCCCTCTCTCATCTACAGACAACTATTCGAGATAGAATAGCTGCAAATCATAATCACCATCATGGCTCCTCGACAGCAAGAAGAAAAAGAGAAAGCAAAGCAGCAGTCACAATTGCCAGCGGAAGAGGCATCAAAAGTCTCTGAATATCGCATCTTGGCACTCTACCGATTTGTACCACTCGTCACTCCAGCTAAAGATGATGATGATGATGGCAATTATTGGGATGAACAAAGCTTAATGAAACATCCAGAACGTCATCCTCAACTTAAACATCTCCAATCTGAATTATATACAACATTACGTCGATATGGGACACGGGGGACATTATTGATTGCTCCTGAGGGGATTAATGGGACGATTTGTTATCCGTATCCTCCTCCTACTATTACTGCTACACATAACAATCAAGATGATGAGAATGGCAGCAACGATGATGATGATGATCCAGTGTCATCATTTCTAAAGAATCATCCATTATTCGGTGGTGCTGGATTACGCACACGAGCAAGTATATGGAAGGAGAATAATCAACAGGCATTCCACCGACTCAAGATTAAAATCAAGCCTGAAATTGTAACGCTTGGATTAGGCCGTCCGCTGGAACAACAACTTCACATCACTCCTACAGAACCATCATCATCAACACCAACAACAACAGCAGTAGAACAAGAACGTCATACACAAAATCAACTAGCCAATCCCAACATCACCAAAGGACAATATCTCAACTCAACTCAATGGGATGCTGCCATGAAAGATCCCAACGTCCTGGTAATTGATACACGTAACTCATATGAGATTGATATTGGGACATTTGAAAGTGCGGTTGATCCACAAACTCATAGCTTTGCCGAATTTCCGGATTATTTGGAAAGGTTGGCTGGTGAGTATGATTGGGATCAGCAGCAGCAGGAGCAGGAGCAGCAGTCATCTTCAAACGACAGCAATAGCAGTAACAATAACAATGAGAATAAAGAGGGCGTTGTAAAGAAGAAGAAGTCACCACCTCCAAAAGCAATAGCGATGTTTTGCACTGGTGGTATCCGATGTGAAAAGGCTACATCGTACGCTATACAATCGAAATTATTTCCAAGTAATTTACCAATTTATCATTTGGAGGGTGGGATATTATCGTATTTGGATGATGTTGCCAAACGTACTCAGTTGAATGGAGATGATGGTGGTAGAGACAATAATGAAGGGTTAGGAAAAGAAGAACAAGACTGCTCATCGTCGTCTTCAACATTCCATGGAGAATGTTTTGTATTTGATAAGCGTGTAGCACTTACAGCAGGATTGGAACCATCTACAAAGTATATTTCTTGTTATGGGTGTCGTGGACCGATGGATCGTCGTTTAGTAGAAGATGTTGTTGATGATGATGCAGCTGCTAATAATGGCAAGATAATGCATGTGGTTAGGATTAGGGATGATGGTGATGATGATGACAGCAACAACATTGAGAAGCACAAGAAGAGAGAGCAATATGAACAACTCCTCATGGGGATACGCAATCTACCACCACTCACGTACGATACTACCACTTCAAAATGGTATGTACCAGGATTGACATGTCCAAGATGTCATGATAGTACGACACGTGCATCCTTTGAACGGTTTGCTCAACGGAAGGAACAGATGGAAATTTGTGCTAGGGAGGGCAAATTGCATTTTCAAGATAATGGGGGACATAAGTTATAATGAAGAAGTTAGCATCTATATTAATGTTGGAAAGAAGCAGCAGAAGGACATGCTCTGCTGATGGATGCATGGTATAGGAAAGTGTGCAACTGTGGTCTATGCAGAAGGAATGGCTAGAGCAAAGCCTTAAGGGAAGTGCACGAGCTACCTCTGAAGGCGAAAAAGATGTGTTTTCCCTTTTCTCCTTTTTCCTTGGAAAACCTCCTTCTTCTCCTTCCTTTTTCTCCTCCCTTCCTTCATGGACGGCGCCAGCGCCAGCCGCAGCCGCCAACGCCAACGTCGTAGGGCGGACGTCATTTCAAAACCAACAATAGTAGCACCATGGCTCTCCGGGCCCTAACCACCCCCCAACTGCGTAAAGCAGTCACCTCAAAAGCCTCCTCACACTTCTCCGCACCTCTATCCACTTCAGCTTCGGCAGCGACAGATCTACCAAGAATTACAGAACGTCGTCCAAACGAAACTGGACGGGGTGGACGTGCCTCCGATGCTGGTGTGAAGGTGGCATTATTTGGTGCTACGGGATTTTTGGGACGGTATGTTAGTAGTGGACTTGGTGAGTCTTTATATTTTATGATAGTTGAATTATTAATAGCTATGCATGCAGTGTGGGGGAGGGTGATTTATGATGTAATTTTGAGCGAGAGTTGATGTGCATTATTTTGTGTGTGCAACACAATTGATGGTGCTCAACGCCTCCTTGAGAAGAGAGGGACGGATTCATATATAGACGGCAGCAGAAGAAGAATTCTTCAATGGGGGGTCGGGGGGGGGGGGAGGTGAAGCAAAAAGAAGCTAGTGATGACCTTAAACTTACACATGTCTGATATTTTGTTGTCAGTGAGACGGCAACAAGCTTTATTTTGAAGACAAAGTTTTTGCATATTATTGAAGCTTTTCAAATGACCCCCTTGGTTCTCCTTTGTGGATTTATTATTATTGGATGTTATGCCTGAGTTGGGGGGAGGGAGGGATGGGGAGGCAGTGCATATCATCAGCTCTTTGTCACGACATGATGTTTCTTTGCTCACCAATTACTCTTCCTCCATATTCATTTTTCTAATTATTATTTCCCAAAACAACGCCAGGATCCAACGGAACACTAACCTACATTGGAACACGTGGCGATGAATTCGCCTACCGTCACTTACGTCCACACTACGAACTCGGACGTGCCAAATTCTCTTACTATTCAAGCCGTGACAAACAATCCATGGCAGACGTTATTGCCGATGCCGATATTGTTATTAATCTTATTGGGAAGTATTATGATACCAAGGCATTAACGAATGTGGACAAATTCCCATATTTGAATTATGCAGTGTCCACAAGTATTTGGGAGGCCAATGTGGAAGTTCCTAAAATGATTGCTGAATTGTGTACCGAGATGCAGGTGGATAATTTAATTCATGTTAGTTCTGCCGCTGCCGGGAATGTCAATTCATCAAGTGAATGGGCAAAGAGTAAGGCAGAGGGGGAGAAGGAGGTTTTGAAGGCATACCCCTGGGCCACGATTGTTCGTCCTACACAATTGTTTGGACATGAAGATAAGTTACTTAATTGGTATGCCAAGATGGCTGAGCGTTTTCCGGTTATACCATTGGTGGATGGGGGACATGCGTTAACACAGCCGGTGTATGTTGATGATGTTGCCCGAACGATTAATCGTATTGTGGATGATCCTGAAATGTTCGAGGGACGTCGTGTCGATTGTTTCGGACCTCAGGATTATTCCTATGCCGAGTTGGCCAAGTTTGTCTATGATATTACCGGACAGGAGCCGACATTGTCGGAGGTGCCCGCGGAGGTTGTTAAGTATGGTGCCAATGTGATGCAGTATGAGGGTAATCCCATGATGACACCTGATATGGTGAATTTGTGGACGGAGGATTATTTGCCAGAGATGACGGCCGAGGAGTATGCAGGACAGAAGAAGAAGGATAAGGTGTTCACGATGAAGGATTTGGGTGTGGAGGCTACACCAATTGAGAAGATTGCGTTTAGATACTTGCATAGGTTTAGGAAGGGAGGACACTTTATTTTGGCAGAGGGTTACCACTAAAGAAGTTGTTGTTGGTGGTGGGGGGTTGTTGAAGGTTTTGGTGGCGGGGAATGCCACCGGAAGTGATGAGAGTGAAGAATGGGTGATGAATGGAGTGTACAATATAATATCATGAGATAAAGTTTACTAAGAAACTTGACTGAGGAAAAAGAATCTTGACTTGCTCATTTTATCTGCCCATCCAATCGACGCTTCCTTGACAGACGTGTATTAGTCCTGCGGCTGTTGTAGCCATCAATAATCAACAGCGGCATACCACGTACGAATTGATGCACTGTCGAAAGATTCATACTTTCAATCCTCTTTTCAAGATCCTCCGGCGCAATGCTAGATCTCGCTCTTTTGAACCATGTCACTAGTAGTGGAAGGAATTCCAATTTCCATTGAAACAAGGGCTCTATGTCTAATTCACGATGGTGTTTGAGTATCTTCCAGATCGCAACATCATGTTCGTTAAAGCCGACGTTCCATTCGAGATACTTTACCACATCTTCAGGGGCACCACGATCGTCCAATTGACCAATCCACCCGAGGGTGTGATTGGAAAGATAGGTGCTATTAGTAGTGGAAGTATCACAAAGCAGCTTCGAGAAAGCGGACCAACCAACTTCTGTAATGCCTGCTACATTCACATCAAAATGCATCTGCTCCAGCGATTTGTTTCCCATCAAACCCTCTGCCAAAGCTGCCGATCCATCATCGCCAATATTCATTTCTTTGAGCCAGAGTCGTTTCAAGGAGCAGCTTCTTGATTGGAAAAGCGTGGACAAAGACCTCAACCCGGCTGCTGTGATTGATCGATTGCCCGATAACTTTACTACTTCCAGGTTATAACAATTCACCATACCCTCTACCAAAGCTTGTAGCCCTCTATCATCAATTGAACTATTATCGAGAACAAGGGATTGCAACATTGGGGCGTGCCAACTGCTAAGCATGTTCCCCAATGTTAAACAGTCATTTCTGCCGATATTGCTGCCACAAAAATCCAATATTTCTATTTTTGGCAGGGATGAGAATTCTCCACACATGTCCTCAAATGCTCCTTCACTGATGTTGCTTCGCAGAAAGTATATTTCTTTGATAGGCTTGCGCATTTGTCTCAAGGCTGGTGCAATCTTTTGCGCCTGTTGACGTCCAATATTATTGACACAGAATGCAACCGTGGCGAGATTTTCTATGTTCCTGATAAATTGAGCCACGGGATCGATAAAATCCTGAAGAGGAGTTGGTCCGATGAAAAGATTTTGAATAGATTTATTATGTATAATGCCTTCAATCAATGCGTCAATCCGCTCTGTATCTTCAGGAAGATTTTCGATGCCGAGAGTTTCTAAATACTCACTCCTCCCAATAAAATATCCCAGCCAACCCAAATCATCACCATCCCTGATAAAGAAATTTAAGCAATTATCTTCTTCTTGATCAATTACTTCAACAAATAAATTGATCTGTCTGCGATAATTCCAGCCAGCGCGGAGTGCCCGGAGAATATTTGCGTTGTTCTCCGATGACGTGATTTTTCTCAGGTTGACATCATTTACACGCGCATCATAATAACATTTTCGCCTAATTCTACTCCTCATAATTATATCTTCTTTATGGTACTGTAGCCACATAACGATTTGACGTGCAAAGAAGCAACTTGCTTTTGTTAGATTGGTGGGCAAAAATAAAGCAATGACATGATAGCAACCAAAGTTTCTGTCTATGTAGCCCCGTAGAATGAAAAACCAGAGCACATCACCACAACGACGGCAATATCTTCTTTTTCTAGATCATCAAAATCTTCTGCCCATCCCGTCAATCAATGGCTTACCTTTGGTTCAGTGCCATAGAGTCTAGCGTCGGCCAACTTTCACCAACTGTCATGTCACCAAGAAGAAAAGTGAAAGGGCGTGTATGTGGCGGGAAAGGGGAGGGGGTAAACCAGAGATGCGCAGCCACTTTTCGGCCCACTACTACTACTTTTTGCTCCACTTCCTCACTCATCATGTTGAGCATTGTTGCTAATGTTATGTATTGCTTTATGTAATTATCAATTCATAAGAGAGTCCGAGATGATGTTGGTTGCTGGAAGACATCCAATGCCTACCATACATATCCAAAACATACGTGCATCCTACGGAACTGGAACTTCTTGCCTCTTCTATCATTTTGTCTCCCCATTCAATCGGCGCTTCCTTGCAAGACGTGTGCTAGTCCTGCGGCTGTTGTAGCCATCGATTATCAACAGTGGCACTCCGCGGACGTACTTGTAAACTGCTGAGAGTTTCATACCTTCAAGAGCTTCCAGGATGTCCTCCTCATCGAAGGCATCTACAAAGACTGAGAAGACAGATCTCGCTCTCTCAAGCCATGTCACTATCAATGGAAGGAACTTCAATTTCCACCGAAACAGCGACCCTGTGTCGAAATCAAGTTGAACACCGTGGTGTCCTAAGATCTTCAACATTGCAACTTTTTGTTTGTTTCTAAGACAGTTCAACTCCAGAGAAGATTTCACATCTTCAGGGGTACCACGACTGTCGGATTGACCAATCTGCTTGAGAATATGGTTGGATAGGTAAGTATTATTGGTGCTAGAAGTATCATGAAGCAGCTTTGAGAAAGCAGACCATCCAACTTCTGTGATACCTGCTGCGTCGACTACGAAACGAAGCTGCTTAAGCGATTTGTTTCCCACTAAACCTTCTGCCAAGGCTACCGCCCCATCATCGCCAATATTCATCCGTTTGAAAGAGACTACTTTCAAGGAGCAGTTTTCGGATTGGAAGAAAGTAGACAGCGATCTAAAGCCAGCTGCTGTGATTGATCGATTGCCTGAAAGAACTAACTGTGATAGATTAATACAGTTCGTCATACCCACAACCAAAGCTTGTAGCCCTCTATCGTCAATTGAGTTACCTTCAAGGTTGAGGTACTGCAAGTTTGGTGCATGCCAACTGCTAAGCATGTTCCCAAGTGCCATACAGCCATTTCTACCAATGTCATTCATGTACAAACTCAACTTTTCGAGTTGCGGATGTAATTTCAATTCTCCACAAATAACTGCAAAGCTTTCGTCGCAGATAGTATTATTGTGAATTAAAAAGGTCTTCAGAGAGTTGGGTTGCACCTGGTTGTGTTGCATTCGTCTCAGTGTTGATGCAATATTCCGTGCACGCTCACTCCCAATGTTAATATGAGAGAATCCAAGCTTGTTGAGATTTTTGTCGCTTCTCAATATACAATCCTCAAAACTTTGATAACTATGCTCTGTTGCGAAATGAAATTCATGGATCGATTGGTTGCGAGCAATGCCTTCAATCAATGCGTCTATTCGCTCTCTATTTTCAGGAAGAGACAGGATAGAGATTGCTTCTATACGCCTACTCCTCCGAATAAAATATCCCAACCATCCCAAATCATCGCCCTCCCGGATTACGAAGTCATAATCACGGCTAACATCGTAGTCTCGTGTCATTAGAGATAATTTTTTGCAACAATTACCCGGCTGCTCGTCTCGTAATATCCTGAGATGATTGGCATTCTTCTCCGATGACGTGATGTCTCTCAGATTGACATCATTTGCACGTGCATCATAATAGCATTGTCGCCTAACTCTAGTCCTCATCATTTGCGTCTACGAAAAAAGTAGCAGCAGTATTTTCTGTTAGATTGGTGTCGATGATGGGTAAAGAACAATGTCGATCTCGTGAAAATGCCTCGTAGGAGAAATCTAGCACACCGCTACACGAGGTGAACAACAACATAATCATCATCTCTACAATCAACAGCACTTACCGATAAACTCTCTTCCGTGCCTACTCTATCCAGCGCTGCATAGAGGTAGCAACCGTGCAGCCATCCATCAACCTTGCTTTCGAAAGTATGAACATCGTCAATCTCCCCCCTCTATTCCCCTCTTCTTTGGCGCCTCCCCCTCTCTTTTTTGGCGCCAAGATTTGACACTCCGCGTGAAGATGAGCTTGGCAGATGTGAAAGAGGTAGTAGAGCTGTGCAGCGCACTCACTCTTATCAACCATGGGCAAAACAAGCCGTAAGAAGAAGCAGCAACACGTGAGCAGGGAGGAAGCCAATGCGGCCGATGGCCAAATTGTTCGCATCGGCGAAAAGGAGAAGTGCTCGGCGTGCAAGAATTGGGTTAGGTTTGGATTCACATTGCGCTTGGGGACTCCTCCGCATCGTGCTCAATGTGGTCCGAATGCCAAGTGTGTAAGTTATTATTGTGATAAAAAATAATAGAAGGTAACAGCAATCCTTATTTTTTTTGCAGAGACGTGCCAGTAGTGTCTTGATATTCATGATGTTCATGTGTATTTGTAGTGTGCTGTGCCCTCACAATTTTTTGTCTCTTTTATATTATTACATCCTTCTAATTACTTCAGGACGGAGGTTGCGGCCTCAACCTTTGCCACAATTGCGTCGATCAAGAAGAATGTCGCACAACCTGGTTCTTGTGCCCTCATAACAAAACTGGTACTTCTGCAGGAGCCAAAAATGATTGTGTAAGCAGGAACCCCGTCAAGTTTTGCTCCGACTGTACCGATGTTGAAAGTAAGGCACGTAAACTTTACCATGAATCAGATGATGACAAGGGGGTTTCGGATATGGAACATCAGAAAAATCATGCCTTGATTTACTGTGGAGGATTTGATCGTGGGAGCTGTATGGCAGCTGGAAGTGTGAGGAGGACTGTGAAGGAGTGTAGGGAGTGTGCTCTATCGGGGGAGAGAATGATGAGGATTTGCTACTGTTGCGGTAAGATCCGATGCATCTCGTGCATTGGGTTAGCCAGAGATCAGGGAGGTGACATGATGGGAGAAACAAACTCTGGATGGAATATATTAGCAGAAATGGGATTAGGAGGTGATGATGAGGGTATGGGTATGGGAGACATGATGAAGGCTCAATTCATCAATGATTTCATCAAGCGGTGTGGAGATTGTGGACGTGATGTGTGCATGGAATGTACATCCGAGGAAACGTTGGCTTCCAACATGAGCAAGGCACGCTTGTTTGATTGCAAGGAGTCGGGGTGTCGCTGTGTCAGTTGCATGACGAGGGAGAGGATGGCCTCGAAGATTGAGGATGATACCTCATTTAAATGTGACGAGTGCCGCCAGGCAAAGCTCAAATGTCACAATCCAGGGTGCAACAACCGCTACAAGTTCTTTTGTACCAGGTGCGGTAAAGCAAATTATTGCAGCAGGGAGGTAAGGTGTAGTGATCTTTTATGCCAGACGTTGCTTCAGCTTTGACTGTGAACTCATTCGCTAATATTATCTCTCTACGATATATACTTCTCATTAAGTGCCAAGTCGCAGCTTGGTCTTCCCACAAACCCGACTGCCATAAGAAGAAGAATCCCTCAAAACAAAAGGAGGAGAAAAAGAAGAAGAAGGCGACGAGCAGCCGTGGTGCAAAGTTGAACAGAAACGAAGCGAAGGAAATGATTGATGACTTGAAAAATGCGCATGCATCATATGGGCGTGAGTAAAGTAGATAGACTTTGGGAGAAGAGAAGGTCCTGCTCTGATTAGCGTACCATGCATTTATACATATAATTAGTCCTTTATTCACAGAGTGATCATTGTAAGAAGCTTCTGCCTGCAGAAGCGGGTTACCTCTTCATCTTCCTCCCTCTCTCCTGGCTTCCCCTCTTATTTGGCGCCAACCTCCCCTTCCACCACCCACCACTCTCCAACAACTTTTTCCTCTCGAGGTGCGCCCTCTAGAGAGACTCTAGTTGAAACCACCTCAACAACTCCCTATTGCTCACGAAGCAATCAATAAATCTTATAATAACGGCTGGCTTATCGTAGACTGCTGCTTGCTATAGAAGCTCAAGAATTGTGTGGTGAGTTCAATATTTTTGATCATCGGCGGGAGGAGAAATCAGTGTCGAAGAAGTCTGACCGAAGAACAGAGTCGTCGGCAGAACAAATGGCTGGCTCTCGGCTCCTCGCCCTCTTCACAAGAGTATCACAGTAGTATATCGACAAATGAAGGCCCTTTGCGTATTGCTGGGTCCCTCTAGTTTATTATCTATCCATCATCTTGCAGTACTACTGATCTAACCATGCATGTTCTTTCGTCTCGACTCTATTCTCTCTGCCTCTAAATTTCTACAGCAAACTCACCATTCATACACCTAACCCTCAAACAAAGACCGCACAACAAAACCAGTCATCATCAATCATGTCAAGTTCAACTGAATATGAAATCGATCAAGTCATCGACTATCGTTACACCCTCAACACAACCACCGGTTCCCAAATCATTGAATATCTAATCAAATGGAAGAATTATCCATCATCACATAACACCTCCTGGGAACCTGAAACAAATTTAAACCCGGCTGCATTAACCTATGCACAATCCTACTATAACAATCGTCAAAAGTTATACCATCGATTACATCATCGTCAATTAACTTCATCATCATACTCATATGATACATTAGTATCATCTGTGGATTTAACGGAGGTGACATCGACTCATCAGAATTGTCGTATATTACAACGTCTTATGGATAATGATAACGAATTGTTTGAATTGTTTATTGTGGAAGAAGATGATGATGAGAGTCAAAGGTATGATGGGTTGAATTTGAGGAATCATTATGTTCCCTCTGGTGGTAGACAGTTAGGGTTAGGTGGTGGTAATCAGAGGCGAGGTCAACGTCAACGTCAACGTCAACGACAAGACCTATCTCCACTAGGAGATGACATGGGATGGTTAGGATACTTTATTGGCAAATCAACCACACTTGAAAACTTACATATTGGATCATTACACAAGGGTGAAGAATACATAGAACCATTCTGGACTGGATTACAATGTAATCGATCTATACAATCATTACGATTTGATGGATGTGATGTATTATTGTCTGGTAGGATTATGAACCGAATGATGGAGTTTTTCAAGTATAATGGTAACCTGACGAAGATTGAATTATCAGAATGTATATTGGGTGATGATGGTGCCAATGAATTGGCAGCGGCATTACGTGAATGTACACATAAGCAATCATTGCGGACGGTACGGCTGGATGATAATGAATTACGATTACGTGGATTGAAACAGATTGTAAAGGTATTGATGTTGCATCCTAATTTGGAAGGGTTAACTATATCAGAGAATAATGTGGGTAGAGAGGGGTGTCGTGTGTTGGGACGGTATTTGGTAGCAATGAAGGAGAAATTGAAAGATTTGAATGTTAGTTATAATCGGATTGATGATGTGGGATTGTCACTTTTGTTAGAAGGGTTGACGGTACGATGGTTATCTTCTTCTACGTCGTCATCACCGTGGGGCGTGCTGGGAAATGGAGAACACACCTATGTGGGCACCAAAAAGAAGTATGCATTGAAACAATTGTGTTTGACGGGTAATTCATCCATTACATCCTCGGGATTACGGATTTTAACATCGCTAATGTCCACACCGAATTGTCAATTGGAACAACTTTGGTTGTATCATATGAATATAGGTGATGAGGGTGCTGCCGTATTGACAGATGGGTTGGTTAAGAACAAGACATTGAGGAAATTATGGTTCAATCCCACAACATGTGGCATAACCTCGACTGGATGGGAGGGTTTCAACACTATGTTATGTGACACTTCGAGCATTAACACCACGTTTCTGTCAAATCACACTCTACAGTTGATTGGGAAGCATTATTCCAATTACTCTTCCGCTGATGATCAAATCCCCCGTGAGATTCGACGTCATCTACGTATGCATAATAAGCTTGCCAATAGTTCCCCTTCGAAAATTGCCAAATTGAAGATATTGCAACAGCACAAGAATATGAGGATGGATCCATTCTTGGAAAAGAATTTGATGTTCTTACCTTTGATAGTTGCATGGTTTCAAGGAAGTGAAGGAACAAAGTATGGAAGTATGAAGCTAAGCTGTATTTATCAATTCGTGAGAGGGTTGCCCTTCTTCTTTGATAATGAATCAGGATTGGCTGTATGGGCGAGGGAGGAGAATGCTCGTAGGTTATCGATTGGTAGCAAGAGAAAGAGCCCGACCCAAAACTTCGTATCACCCTCCTCTTCCTCGGGACAATCATCATGTGACAATGCGAGGAAGAAAAGGAGAGAAGGACGAGTATTTGCCATTGGTGACTCGGTCAGGGTGAAACTTGCAGACTTCTTTACAGATGTGGCTGTAGTAGAAAATGTGACGTATCAAGGTTGGAAGCCTATGTACCAAGTTCAATTTGGTAACGGTGAGGTTTGGGGGGAGATAGGAGCTGAAGCATTATCGGAGTATGCTGAAGTATGAGTAGTAGAGTAAGATTCATGAGTAGATAAAAAAGAGTTCATTCACAGACACCACTTTCTTTTTTACTTACAAGTAGTATGAGCAGACATTCAAGCTGCGTTGCCGAAAAGTAAAGCAAACTTTGTGTTGTACATCCTTTGATTACTAATTTTCCTATGATACAAACCTACAAATATGGTTGATGTTCAAAAGACATGCTCGGTATAGTCCACTCATCTGTGTAAAGTGACTCTTCACCTTGAATGGTGCCGCATGGATCACCAGGATCACCACTAAAGGCGATGCAGCAAGGATTCCAGATGAGCTCCATAAATGGATTCGCAACTTCCCTCTCACCAACCTTGCCCAAGTCACTATTGATCTTAGCGAGTTCTTGATGCAGAACATTTTCCGCACGCTTGAGACAGTTCCGGAATTCTTCTTCTTCAAGGGCCTTCTTCCGTTTTTCAAACTCCATCAGCATGTACTCTAAACGCATTGCTTCCTTGGCGGCTCTTTTCTTCGCTTCTATCTCGTTTCTTGTGATCTGTAATTGCTGCTGTTTTTGCTCCCTTTCTTTCAGTATATAATCTAACTTGCTTCTATCGGGCTTTATGGATGAATCCATCTCTGTTTTTAGCAACCGCTCAGCTTCCTCAGTGGCTCTCTTTTTTGCGTTTTCTACCTCCATTTCAAGAGATTCCAATTGCCTTTTCTTTTCATCCATCTCCTTCTGTATATATTCTAGTTGGCTTCTTTTTAAAGCACTAGTGCTTGAACCAACAGATAAAGAGGCAGAAACTGTCTCCTCCCTGGAGGGTGACTGATTGGCCTCTTTGGGCGACTGATTGGCTTGGCTTGTCTTCTTCTCCTTCTTCCTCTTCTTGGATTTTGTTGTTGTGCTACCCTTTGTACTACCCTTTGGACTACCCGTTGTGATGGAACCCCTCTCTGTGGGCTTTAATCTATCTGACTGAACGGTGCTGGCTACAGAAGGAACGACGCTTGGATCTGTGCTATTGTTATCAGAAAGCATAGAGATCACATCCTGATTGTTGTCGCTTGCCATCATGACAGCAATCATAACAGCTGAAGCTACCTTTCCATCTCCTCCCGCCTCCAATATCGCCATTGACAACTTTGTCGACAACAAGCTCATCATTTCACGACTATGTTCCCGGCCACCGTGTCGTTGTCCTTCCTCATGGACCATCATTGATGCCTTTTGTGCCATCTTTTCTGTTCCCTTCGCCCTCATGACTGCCATTGCTACACGGACGGCAAGGGCTGACCAAAACTCCAAGTCATTTTGTTTCAGGACCTGGTGATTACTTCGCGTAGAACTTCGTTCCTTCTCAGCGGAGTGGTTACTACTACGGTGGGTAACAATGTCCACAACATCGTCGTCATTTTCTTCCTCTTCAGCTATGATGGTAGGTGTTACTTTCATTTCCAATTTGGATTTGATTGACGACTTTTTGGATGATTTTGATTTCCTTGAGCGACTTCCCTTGGAGAAGACCGATCGCAAGCTTTTGCGACTCTTGGCAGATGTAGATGCCTCCTCCAAGCTGCAGTCTGATGTAAGTGAAGACAACCCACTTATAATGCATGTTTCTTCAGCCTGTTTACGGCTTGCCGCGGCAGGAGACGAATCGCCCAACTCATGCCAATCCTGTTTCAACCCAGAACTGCAGGCTCTATTATCCTCTGCGGCAGCTATAACTCTTGACTGTCGGCTCGATGGCGTAGACTTTGCAGTAGGACAGGATCTTCGACTGGAAACAGAAGCTGCGTGATGGGTCACAGTGTCCGTATTATTAGTGTCTTCGTTGTCTCCCTCTTCAGCAATTACATCAGGTAATTTCGTTTCGAATTTGGAGTTGATGGGCGACTTGTTGGATGATTTTGATTTCCTTGAACGGCTTCCCGTAGAAACAACTGATGGTATGCTTATATGGCTCTTGGCAGATGTAGATGCCTCCTGTAAACTACAATCTGGTGTGGGTGAAGCAGACCCACTTCTTTTGCTCGTTGCGTCTTGATGACGGCTTGCTGCAGCAGACGAAGAATCGCCCAACTCATTGACAGCTACAGATCTTGACTGTCGGCTCGACACAGAAGGCATAGACTTTGTAGTAGGGTAGGATCTTCGACTGGAAACAGAAGCTGCACTGGGGACACTGATATGACTTCTCTTTGAGAATACCGATCGTGTGCTTTTGCGGCTCTTAGCAGATGCCACCTCTGAATTGCAGTCTAATGCAGGTGAAGCGGACCCACTTCTTATGCTCGTTGCGTCTTGATGACGGCTTGCTGCAGCAGAAGAAGAATCGCTTAACTCATTGACAGCTACAGCCGTTGACTGTCGGCTCGACACAGATGGGGGGATTATTTCACCCTCCTCGGAACTGCAGTCTGAAACACCTTCACTCACGAAGAACCCACTACAAGATTGAGTATCAGGAAACGCCTCACGACTAGAAACAGAAGCTGCACCGGGGACACTGTTACGACTTCTTTTCGAGAATATTGATTGTATGCTTTTGCGGCTCTTAGCAGATGCCAGGCTTGCTGCAGCAGAAGAAGAATCACCTAACTCATTGACAGCTAGAGCTGTTGACTGTCGGCTCGTCGCAGAAGGCGTAGACTTTGTAGTAGAGTAGGATCTTCGACTGGAAACAGAAGCTGCACTTGGGAGACTGTGACTCTTTTTCGAAGATGCTGATGGTATGCTTATATGGCTCTTGGCAGATGCAACCTCTGAACTGCAGTCTAATGTGGGTGAAACGGACCCACTCATTATGCTCGTGGCGTCGTGTTGACGGCTTGCTGCAGCAGAGGAAGATGTCGAATGTCGGCTCGTCACAGATGGCGTAGACTTTGTAGTAGGGTAGGATCTTCGACTGGAACCAGTAGCTGCACTGGGGACACTACTATGACTTCTTTTCGAGAATACTGATCGTATGCTTTTGGGGCTCTTAGCAGATGCCACCGCTGAACTACAATCTGATGTGAGTGATGAGAGCCCACTTAGTATGTGTGTTACGTCTTGATGACGGCTTGCTGCGGCAGAAGAAGAATCATCATCTAACTCATGCCACTCCTGTTGGATCCCCGAATTGCAAGCTCTATTATCCACTTTGATTGTTACAGCTCTTGACTGTCGGCTCGTCACAGATGACGCAGCCTTTGATTTTTTGCTAGAAATTAAGGCTGCTTCAGCTCTAGCCGGGCAGGATTGTAGACTGTAAACAGAAACTGCGTCGGCGATTTGATGCCTTGCTGGAGCATCGTCTCGTCCTTCCATAACTTCTTTATTGATGTCGTCGTCTGGGACGTATGAATCATATCTTTTGTGAAAAGTATCATCCACCGCATCTTCGGTCATTTGCTCACGGCCTGGCGCCTTCCCTGAAGGACGTACCATGGTGCCTGGTTCTTTATACTGCTAATGGCCATTACCATACCATCGAACCACAGTTGCTTGTTGCTTGATCGCGAGAGGCGTTGGTTTTGGAAGTGCGCGATGACTTCCCTACTTTGTGTGATGCGAACCTTTCTTATAAAAATACAATTTCTCAGAAAACGACTCGCCAAACTTGCAGGTTTTAAGAGAAGAGAGCAGATCGCATGGGAGATAGAAGCGTAGAAGAAGGAGTTGTCAGTCTCTGAGGAGCGCGCGTGATTTTTTGCAACTCTCTCACCTATTTTACACTTCACGACTTCACTCGATCTCTCCTCACTGCTCAACCTATCCCTACCTATCCTACGAACCGCTGCCGGCACTACAAAAAACAGCATCATGTGAATTCTGCTATTGGAGGCGGCGCCGTTGTTGTTTGGTTGGTTTCAGCTTCGCCCAGTGTCACATTTTCAACCATCACAGAACAACCCGATGACGTACACAAGACGGCATCGATGCTGTCAACAATTGACATGTATCGACAATGAAGACGACAGCGATAAGACGACCTGTTCACCTTAATTAGATGTTTACTCTTGCCGAGGCGAACGAATAGGTAACACAACATGAGAGAGAGTCCGATGACCGATGACAATGTTGGAGAAGATTAGTAGAGTTGCATCTACGCGTTTGGGTGCCAAGACGGTACGTCTCTACTTATCATCTGTACATGCCAGCCATCCACATATCCACAAGAAATTTGACAACAAAGAATTGTACCAAGGAAGAAGAGGAGTAAGATTGATGGAGTGTCTCTACCAACAACTAACAATCAACAATAATTGAGGTAATCCACTTTGTCACCTGCAGGATGTGTAATCCGGAACCTGTCGTTTTTGCGACTAATAGGGGACATGCGCAAGTGGTTTACCATAGGGCAATATGATAATAACAACATGAACACAAAACTCAAGCAGTGGCTACATTGATGTGAATGATGGTGGGACTTTATCACAAGATTTGTCGCTATTAACAACAACAGTATTATAGATGGGAGTCTAATTTGTTATGGCTCAAATGGAAGTACCATAAAATGGACAATAACAACAAAAATAACAACAATATAATAACAAAAATAACAACAATAATAATTGTGACATACAGTGGTTTACCATTGGGCAATATGATAACAACAGCATGAAAACAAAACTGCTACGAGGCAGAGTGAAGAGTTTGGGATATGCGGTGGTTTAAGACAACAACAGTATTTATGGAAAGTGGTGCAAGGGTGATTGGAAGAAGGATAAATATCAATATACAATAATGTACTCCTAAAAGATTACAACATCGTGCCAAGAAGAGCCAAGAAGGGATTGATTGAAAGATATGTGGGATGATGTCGGTTTTTGCCCCCTTTATTGAGAGATGCTCGATATTATGGTAACAAAACTAAGCTATGAGGGGCATGGATTGGGGTCCCCCCTCATCTCCCTTTCAACACCAGGCGCTCTCAAAAGAATAAAAAAGCACTCCACCGAGCATTGCTGCACCGTTGCTCCTAGTTGACGAATGGCAACCTTGCCAATGATGGGGACCAATGAAAATAATAACAAATGTCAATCTAGTGGAATGAATGGGGACGAACGTTTGCCAACTGCTCTAGCATTGCTGGGTCCATCATTATCGCCGCCGACCACTGTTATTCCGTCGACGCAAGAACTGCCATCATCAATGGGCGGCATTGTCACAGAG
This sequence comes from Mediolabrus comicus, assembly GCA_036940125.1. NCBI lineage: Eukaryota > Bacillariophyta > Thalassiosirophyceae > Thalassiosirales > Thalassiosiraceae > Mediolabrus > Mediolabrus comicus. Next base: position 31,914 of record JALLBI010000012.1, read on the forward strand.
AATACAACAACAAACTCGTCAAATCAAATTCAAAACGCTTCACAAAAGAGAAAGAATCCAACTTTTGACAATGCACTATCCAGCGATGTGGCGGGTCACGACGATGATGGAGGGACGGATACTGTCAACAAAAAGACAAAGCATTCCGGGAGGAATCAAACGGTGCAAACTACTGGAGGAGGAAATGAAATATCAGCAGCAGAACCGACATCGATGCAGACAGCATTCCAGGCATTCCTTCATAATGTAGCATACCCACCACCACCACCACCACCTGGTGCCTTGTTTCAATACCTACCACAATTTCAACACCCACCAACACCACAAGGCTTGTTCCTATTTTCACCGCTTCCATACTATCCAACTCATCCTTTACATCATCCTCACGGTTGTCACTATGAACATGGTTGTTACAATCAGCATAATTATCGACATGATGGTGATGTGACCAATGAAGCAGTGCAGAAAAATGAACTTTATAGTAATGATGGTTGGCTCGATGGAAAAGCAGCAAAAGCAGCCAAAGCAGCAGAACTTCAACAAAAGATAGCCAAAGTTGATGAAGCATGGCGCCAAAAGAAAGAGGCAGCAGCAGCAGCAGCAGCAGCAGAACGTCAACAAAAGAAAGCCAAAGTTGAAGAAGCAAGGCGCCAAAAGAAAGAGGCAGCAGCAGCAGCAGCAGCAGCAGCAGAACGTCAACAAAAGAAAGCCAAAGTTGAAGAAGCAAAACGCCAAAAGAAAGAGGCAGCAGCAGCAGCAAAAGCAGCAGAACGCGAACAGAAGAAAGTTGAACTTGAAGCAAGGCGCCAGGAAGTGTTGTCTGCTTTTGTGGCAAAGCAGCAAGAGTTGTCTGTGAAAGTTGAAGATGAAACAGATGAAAGATTGAAGCAGGGTATGGAGGAAGGGTATTATGAGTGCTACGCACTAATTGACGATTTATTATTGGCTATGGAAGAAAATAATGACAATGGAAAGTCTTTCGAAGTTATAGAGAAGCAACTCAGTGATGAATACTCACGATTGGATGATATCGACATTGAATCAATTGGCGATTATCGAACCAATCTTCGACGTAGGAAGAAATTTAGAGGCCGATCAGACAATGAAAAGACACGAATGGTGACACAACAGCTTCAGAACGAAAAGAAACAGTTTGATGAGATGGCAAAGGAACAACACAAATCAATTCAAGAAGAATTTGGTGACTATCCCGAGTTTAAGGAGAAATTGGAACGGTTGATCATTGCCATCGCAGATCCCAAAAGAGATTGCGGTATTGTTGCGATGGAAGGTCATTTAGGAGGATTTAAGGAAGAAGATGCGTCTGAAATTGCCCTTGAGCAAACCGAGCAAATGCTTGATTTGGCTGTGAAGGAATTTGGGCTAAAATCATACAGAGACTTTCTTCCGGATGGAAAGGAGGATCTGCAACAGTTTGTAGCGATGTTTGAAGGTGATGATAAAGATAAATTGGACGCAATGAAAACATTGGAACAGCTAGCGCTAGAGAAGACAAAGAAGGACGGAGCTCATCTGCTGAATGAAGGCGAGATCGAAGAGAATGATGATTTTCTACTGGGTACAGTCACCTTCTTGTCATCATATGGAATAAATATTTCGTATGATGACATTAGACAGCTTCTTGTCGATGGACTGGCTGGAGTGATTCGACATCCTACTACCGATGAACTGATGATTTATCTACGCATCGGGAATGCCTTGGATGAGCAAAATTGCATTGGCAAACAAAAAAAGGCGGGCGGTAAACTTGATGATTTCAACACTACTTCTTTCATTGAGGGCAATTACGTGCTCCAGGTATTTCCAGGAGGAACATATCCACGTCTTTACAAGGTGACTGGCAACAAAATCACAAGGATCAAGTTCTACGCCCATGTAGTTGACAATTTGATCTCTTTCAGGTGCAAGTTGAAGCGAGATAAGACACAAGAATCCGAGAAGAAATTCAAATCAAATGCGAAGTCATGGCCTCTCCATCGGCTGACACAACTCGTATTGCATAACCATGGACGGGGTATGCTTCATAACAAGTTGCTCTGTGAACATTACGGACTCAAGGATGGAGAGACGTTTGAAGATAAGGTGAAATACTATGACTACAATCCTGAAGCAGCGAAGAAAAGACGTGCACGGTTGATTGCTAAAGGATGGGAAGGTGTAGGACAAGCTTCTTGGTGCGACTATGATCATCTTCTCAAAAGAACACGCGCATGGATGAATGCAAGTATCTTTACTATGCCTTGTTCTCATTCCTGGAACCAATGTGTGGCCAAAATTCGACAACGCATGGGCTGCTGGGGGTTCGGCTTTGCGTATATCAAGTACAATGGAGGAAATTGAACTTCTTCCGATTGACTTGACAAGATAGAGAGAGAAGGCTTTTACTTTGATAGAGAAGAGCAGGGTGTGGAGAGATTGGATCCCTGGACACCATCGCTAGCCTCTTACTCTTACAACAGTAAACTACTAACATCAAATAACTGGTGTTTTTAATAATAGGCCTCTCAAAATGGGCAAAGGTGCTCTCATTCTCTCTCATTTACAGGGAGATAGAGCCAACGTGAGGAAGGCAGAAGAAGCTGCACCGGGCGGCTGCAAAAGATACAAAGAAGTCGAATACATCAAAAAGAGGAAGCGAGAAATCATCAACTGAAGACGAGGAGCAGGGCTCCGAGAAAAGCTGCTCGAAAGGTGGAAGAAAAAGATTTGCTCTGCTTGATGGATGTACAAGTCAAGCTAAGAAAGGAGGAGTGTGTGCATTAAGCACGGGGCAAAGGTCAAGGCCAAACGATGCAGCGTAGAAGGATGCACAAATAATGCTAAAATGGAGAGGAGTCTGCATGAGGCTACTTCAAATTGACTCATTGACCCAATCAGAACACACTCCAGATCAGCGTACCTTGACAGATAGTTGTCTCTAGGACTCTAGCTGAAGGGAATCAATCGTAGACTGATTGGATTTTGAGAGTAATAAGAAGGCGGATCCAGATGAAAACAGACTGTAATATGTCAGGTTTTTTTACCTCCCCTTTCAATCATAACCATATCATCATCTTCTCCTTCTTCCCCTTTCACACTCCTTACGACTCTCACTATATTATTGTACCCGAGAGAGTTACAACAAGTAATTATCACCACTAACATCTACATCCAACGGTAAACTCTCACTAACTTTTGTAAACGTTCCAACATCCTCCCACCCAAGCGATTGACCTAACCAACCTACACCATAGATTGTATTCATTGATAGGAAGAAGATTATTAGTGTGGCTAGTATGTACGTGAAGATGTTTATCCCTAGCAGCTGTTTTTGTTTTGTTTTTGGTTAAAGTAAGTAAGTTAATGCATGAGTGTTCATTAGGCGTGTAAATCAAGCAAATACAACCATTAATAACAAACTAATCAAAAAAGCAACAACATATAAGCTCTTAACTTACATTCTTCATAATCTCAAATTTTGTTGGGGCACCATCTTCAATCTCAACCCAAATATCATCTGATATTTCATTTGATTTATCACCACGTATTATTTCTAGATTGTCATCTGCTGCTGCTGTTGTTGTTGTTTCTTCTGAGCTGTCGTTGGCGTTGGCGGTGGAGGAAGTATCATTATTGTCATTCTGCATGCCATATAATTGTGTTTGCAGCCTTGACGACGATTTGATGGATATGTTGCACAAGCTGCTACGGTGAGTGTTGACACCACGGTATTTACTGCTATTGATTATTGATTGCACAGCAATATTATTATGTCGATTGGAGAAGGCACTGACATGGCAATTATCCATTGGAATCATTGCTAGCATGAAGACAACGATGATGATGTATGACATCATGATGAGAGTAATTGATGTGTATCGATATGAAAGATTTGCTGTCTTATATTTTTCGTTCTTGTTCCCTACTTTTGTGGTGGAGTTTAATTTTTTATGGAGATGGATATCAACTTCTTTGAGTGTCGTGTTGTACATACAAAAACAAGACTACTGCCTACCTGTGTAGAGCAGCTTTAATCTTTGTCAGCGGAGTGCTAAAGTAAACATGGGCACCCTCTAGATCCTGTGTAGAGCAGCTTTAATCTTTGTCAGCGGAGTGCTAAAGTAAACATGGGCACCCTCTAGAGAGCCGCCGCATAATTTTGTAAGCTAACAACCGATGAGGAGTAGGAGGGAGAGTGATGCGTTTGGCGATACAGTATTAGATCCTACGTATCGCTGGTCTGGCGCAAAAATTCCTGGAATAAGAGGATTGAAGCAGCGAAGAAGAATTGAATAAATAATAGACTCAATGATGTCTCTCACTCACTGTCCGATAACGGACAGACCACCTTTCCCCTGACTCTCTTGTATGTAGGTAGATAGTCACTAACTACTCTAAGCCCCCCCCTCTCTCAACAAGTACTAAGTAATAAATGTTTGAGCAGACAGTAAATCAAAAGTGCAAGGCAATTACTAAAAAATATATCATAAGAAGAAGCCCCCCCATCATAATGGAAAGTCACACTGTCAACGACGATAACATCACGGATGCATCAAACCATCAGCCACAACAACAACAACAACGGAATGAATCCGACAATAATGAACAGAGCAACAAGAGGAGGAGGAAGAGCGACAAACACGGATAATGGAATTGGCACAACAACAACAGATGGCTCTCCAATTGTTAGATACGGTTGTGGAGAATCGACTGGGTAGAAATAATAATGATGGCGGCGGTGGGTTGAGAAGACGTAGGATCATCAGGATTGGACGGCAGTTGAATCCTAATCATAATAATAATGAGGAGGAGGAGGGTGGTGGTATTGATGGTGATATTGAGGGAGAGGATGCACAGTGGACACTACGACAACTTCAACGACAACAACAACAGTGGCCTACCAGAGGCAATCCACCACATCCACCACATAATCCACCACATCAACAGCAACATCAACATGAGGGGGGCAACACAACAACAACAACCACACGATCATTAATTACCATGACACAACTCTATTTGATATGTACTGTATTATTCGCCTTTTTGGCGGTGGTTACCACCACCACTTCCACTACTGCTGCTACTGCAAATACTGCTGGAAATACTGCATCGACGACAGCGATGACAGCGATGACAGTTAGGAGTATGACGAATGGTTTTGGTGATGATGTGTCAACGATGTCATCAACTGATGTGAGAGCGTCATCAACAACAAAGGCAACAGCAGCAGCAGCAATTGACCCAGTCAGTGCCTCAGGAAATAATGTTGGGGTGACCACACCCAATAATGTCAACAATATTCCTAATGATGCGAACGATATGGAGACTTATTATTATTATCATGATAAGTACTTATTACCATCATCTCATCATCATGGCATAGGGAAGAATGTAGGTCATCATCATCATGATTTTGATGAATTGGTTGCTCAACAACGACTTCAAAGGGAGAAGAAGCAGCGGTTGGATGAGAAGAAGAGGCGAGATGGGACACGACGAACAACAGCAGCATCATCATCATCAACTACACCAGCAACAACAACAACATCATCATGGGCAGCCACAATCAACAAGGCATACCAACATATTCGTACTCATTACCATGTTCAATACTTGGTATTACAACATTTTTGGAAATATGGTACTTTATTGGATGTGAATGATTTGCCTTATCCGTATCAACAACGGCATCATCATCAAGAACATAATCAAGGTCGTCGACAACGACAGCAAGAAGTTGATCAAGAACATCAAGGACGACAACGACAGCAAGAAGTTGATCAAAATGAAGATAATCGTGATAACAATGAAAGTGTATTTTGGTCAATGTTTCAAACATGGAAACGGCACACTTTGTTGAGCAGGAATCGTTTTGATACTCGTGGTAGTAGTAGTAGTGTGTCATCATCGTCAAGAAAGAAGAATGGTAGTGGTGGTAGAACGAAGNATAATCGTGATAACAATGAAAGTGTATTTTGGTCAATGTTTCAAACATGGAAACGGCACACTTTGTTGAGCAGGAATCGTTTTGATACTCGTGGTAGTAGTAGTAGTGTGTCATCATCGTCAAGAAAGAAGAATGGTAGTGGTGGTAGAACGAAGAAGAAGGGTAACACGTTTTCATTGTATAGGGTTGCAATGAGTGTTATTGACCCATCATCGCACTTGCAGGATGTTGGATCTTTGGATGTAAAGATGGCATCTACAGAAGATAATAACAGCAACAGCAACAACAACAAAGATTCTACACCAACGTCATCGTTACAAATAAATGGGGATGAGGAGGGGAAAAGACATGAAAAGGGCAAACCATCATCCCATCTTGCACAACAAATACTATCTTCGACACCACGATTAATGGCCATTGCCAATCTAGTCCTTGCATTGGTATATCTATTCCATGCGGCTATTGCTGATTTGTTCTTGGGGACATCATCATCGTCATCCAATAATGCTGCATGGAGTAATCCTTTTAGAGCAGTCAGTCAGCAACAGCAACGACGACAACGGGGGAATGCTACTACCGTCGATGAACAGACTACTCGTCGACACAGACGTACCGGTCGTGAACGACTGGGGGCATACCTCCTCTTCAAACTTCTACTAATCTCATCAGTACTTGATCCAGATACCGAAGATCTGCTCATCTTATTTGCTTGGTATTTGATACTATCATTCCTACGGAGTTTGGCCCATCTTGCCGGAGCAACGACACAGCATGCTGCACAGAGTGGATTATCACCACGACCGGGTGCACTTCGACTATTAATTGTGGTGGTACTTTGTGATGTGGTTGCTGCTACGGGGTGTATCGTATTGTTTCGTGGTTTGGGATGGCATATGTTATTATTATTAACTTGCGATTGTGCGTTGGTGGGGGCTGATGCAATGGCACATATTGTGAAGCATGTAGCATCAACAATTGAAGAGAAACATCGTAGTCAAATTACATCGTTGGAAGAGGAGGTAAGTATGCTTCGTCGGAGGGGTAGGGAGCGAAGAGAACAGTATCGTGATGAATTGTTGGGGTCGGAGGAGGAGGGTGTTGATAGTGATGTTGATATCTCTGTATTACCCATTGGACAACGATTAGAGTTGGAACATCTTGACACGGATGTGACGAGGCTAGAGCAAGATGTTGAACAACGAGAAGTCATACATACCCGACGGATGAAGATTGCCGATGGCATTGTATTTTGGTTTGAATTATCTGCATTGGTGTTGACCATGGGCCACTTTATGCATATTTGGGCGTGTGTAAGTTTCCTCACTGCTGCATATCAGGTCTTTAGTATATAAGCAAGTGTGCTCACTCCTCTAATCTTCTCTTGTATCTTTACCAACACTCAATAGCATGGTGCATCATTCGGGTTGGTGGATTTCGTGCTAGCTTTGCACTTGCACTCAACAATATCAGTACTTGGGAAGAAGGTGCGTTGGGTGTGATTCGTGCTATTCTTTATCTGCTTTGTCACAATACTTACGTGCCTAACGAACTTTGAAACTTCTCTCAAATCATTGTGTGCGCTGTAGATTGCTGATCGAAGAAGCATCTATCGCGTCGATAATCAATTAAATAGCAACTTTGTTGATGCAAGTGACCTTGATATCCGGAAAGCGTCCGTTGCAGGCGATGTGTGTTGCATATGCCTCAATAGTATGACAGTGGGTAATGTGAAAAAAGTAGGATGTGGACATCTCTTCCACACACAATGTCTTCGGGAAGTCGTTGAGAGGGAGCGATCCATACATACTGCGAAATGTCCACTCTGCCGTGCAAATTTGATAACTGGTAGGCACGATAGACCCATGAGCATGAATAATACCAACGAAGCCGGACAAGTGGTGGTCCAAAACACTGCTCAGCAGAACAACAATCCACAATTGAATACTGTAGATACTTCATTGCTCCGATTCTCCACGGAAGAATGGCTTCCATCTTGGCTTCCAATACCTGCGTTCTCGTTCGAGGTGGTTAGAAGAGAGACACCGGTGGTTGATCGAGAACGCAATCCTAATCCTGGAGGATGGCAAAGATTTTTTCGGAGAGGTGGTCAGGTGGAAGCAAACAATGATGTTGATGGTGCTCAAGACGACGACAATAATGTTCAAGCGCAAGCCCAAGGACAACAACCTGAGCAGCCGCAGCAAGGCACTTCTTTTTGGAGAAGACTTCTAATATTACTGGGTGCCATTCCCATGTCTCCAGAAGAAGAAGCAATTGCATTGGAACAGCTTGTGGACATGTTCCCACAGTACGAGCGGATTGATCTGTTGAATGAACTTCGAGCAAGAAGATCTGCAGAAGCAGTTGTCGAATCCGTCTTGCTGGGATTATTCTCGGGCGTTCCCAGGGGAGGAGGTTGAATTATGTAATGATGGAAGGCTGTTGTGTACAGTCACTATTATGTGAGAT